>CM043885.1:4927012-4992774 GCA_024034495.1 Camelina laxa | reverse complement strand
CAAATGCTAGAGATATAAGGACTAATATACCGTCTCTTGTGGACAACGAAGCCTGCAGACTCATCGGTAAGCTCATAGCTGAGCGTTCAATGGAAGCTGACGTCTATGCAGTGTCTTATGAGCCAAGAAAGGGAGAAAGAATTGAAGGAAAGCTAGGGATTGTGATTGATACTATTAAGGAACACGGCATTATTTTTGTTCCTTGATTCACTCTTTTAATAGATGATGACTTAGCATTACCAAGAAAGGTCTGTGTTTTGTTTTTGATGGTTCAAAACCTGATCTCTTTGGCAGTGAATGGTTCAAGAACACAGGTTTGCTCACTAGAGGAGGAAGAATATGAAAAAGAGGAAAATAAGTTAATATGGTTTATATAATTACATTTATCTGTACACTTGTTTCTTCTTGTCACAAGACATGTATCTAATCAAAATCTCTTCAAAAACACTTTCTTCACAAGGAATATGAATCCCTCCTTCATGTTCATACCCAAACTCATCTGCTACTTCATCCATTAATGTCCTAAATTCAGGATATTGAAGATACTTGGTTGGTATCACAAACCTTTGCATCTCTTCGCCCACGTAGACCGCAAGATGTCCTCTCGGGACATCGTTTTGATCCCTGGCTCGTCTACTACCGTCTGATAATTCACCCGAGATAAGACGATCCTTTATGTTAGTTTCGTACCTTTTGTTTCGTCTGATCTCTTGGCTTGCTAAACGTATGATGAAACTTAGCGAAATCATTTTGTTGAATCAAAAAAAGAAAGATAGCAAAAATCAAACGAAATATGGTGTCTTGAGAAGTTAAAATTCTAAAGGAATCATTTATATATCTATCAATGTCAAAAGACCTTTACACTTGGTAGATCATAGATAACGATAAAGATTTTATCATGAAAGCTGTTATCTTCAGAGAAAGTGAAAAAATAAAAAACAAGCTAGGTTAGCGAAACCCAGTTGTTCTTGTTTCTTATTTTTTTTTCTTGTGTGATTCGATTCAATTGATCTGTCCTGCTTTTTATGTCTTTTGATTTCTTGGTCAACACGTTACCGAAGAAGACTATTATTAGGTAAGTACAGCCGTACCGTACCGTACAGTTGGTACGAGGTTACTCTTCTGTGAATCCAATTCACAAGTTAAGACCAATACTTTCGCGTTACCATCGAGTAAAAATAGGCATCAACCATTTTGCTACATCGAGTTTTATTGAGTAAACTTTGATAGTTTTTAAAGTCGGTCACATAATTTTGCAAATCATTTAATTGTACAAGCTTGTTCAATGGCTGAAACAGTTTGCTTCACATCCACTCCCACATTGCAGATATTGGCAAGAGCTCCTGTATACTTCAGTCCGTACTCCACCGTTGCTCCGCAGTGAGTCTTGAAGCTGCTAACCTGCAATTTTTCATTCGATGTATACTGGTTTAATAATGATGCAATGGTTGTTGCGTAGAACACAAGTAACAAGATTTTGGGATGTGGTTTGTGTTACCAGAGTCTTGAAGCAATCCCAATCGTCTACAAGAGGCTTTCCTGTTGTTCTTGTGGAAGTTAAGAGATTTAAGACATTGGTTTGTTTAAGCGAGAGTCGCAGAATCTCTTTAATGCTCTGATCGATCTGTTTCCTATGATTCATTACATCAAACAATTTCTTCTGAGCTTCTCCTCTTTCAGGTGATCCCATTGGAGCTTTTTGAATCTGAGAAATAAATGAACGTTAAAACACGAATCACTCTTTCTTGTAAATGATCAAAAACCAGAAGGAGAAAAAACTCACCTTTCTCTGGAGATATAACAGAGGGATATCGCGCGGACTGACCAAGCCAGGTTTAGAGATCGGTGATGAGGAAGGGGATTCAGTGAAAGTGAAGTTTTCGTTTTCAGGATTGTGTCCAATGTAAGAGACAAGATAATCTTTAAGCATCTCCTCTGATCCGTATTGGCATACATGAGAAGCCATTTCTACATCAGATCCTGTTCTTCTCTTTACAACTTGGTATTGCTGCTTCAATGTCTCTTTGCTCATGTCATGAAGCTCACTGTCCCCAAAAGCATTCACAAAACAGAGAAAAAAGTTATTCTCAAACTCAAAGTTTTCAAGAACAAATGAAAACATTCGAAATAGTACTCCATAAAGATTTGAATCTTTTTTTGTTTGGCAGTACCTGTCCTCAAGCCAAGAGATGCTGAATATATCGCCGAGACAAGTGTCATACTCAGAAGTAGAAGGAGGATATGTATCAGGACAGTAAGCTCCATAGCTGCTCTCAATCGAATTAGAAGCAGTCAATGCGTATATGTTGAGATTGTCTTTTAAAATCCCTTCAAACATACTTCCAGCTTCACATGCTTCAACATAGATCACCTAACATCCAAAAAAACAGAACAAGTATATAATTAAATTAAAGGATAGAGATATAATAACGAATGGTTGAGTTATTTACCATCTTGTTGTAGCTTTTTAGCTTATGCATCTTCTCCAAGACTTCATTGAAATCTTTTGCAAGAACATCTTCACCATGAGGCATTGCTGATAATAAACATCAACAAATTTCCGATTACTATCGATCAAGAGAGAAACATCTTGATTAGATATATGGATTAGTTAATTAAATTTTTTTTTGGCTTAAAAAACCTAGTAATCCAGGAGATCCATGGTCAGAATAGTAGATGAAAATAGTATCATGAGGACCACTTTTCACAACTTTGCCACTTCCTCCTGTGACGCCACTTTCATTTCCAAGTAGCACATTATAGAAATTCGTAGCATTAACAGCTTCTTTAGTGTAGTCCTATCAACCAAAGCCAAGAAAAACATAAGACCCATTTGTATCATATAGATGCACAAAAGAAGTAAAATATGATTAAGAACCTTAGAAACTCCATTGTAAATATAGTCACAACTATAAGACAAATTTACTTCAATAGCAATGTTGCATTAATACGACATATATAGTAATAAGTCAGTTCATTGTAAATTTTGCAACAGATGTCCAACAAATAAGCAACAAATACGAATTTGCAATGCTCAAACATAAAAAATCGAAAATATGTCTCAATTATGTTGCAACATATATTATATGGAACCATTTGTAACATAAAAGAAGTAACAAATGATTATAATAAGAACCTTAGGAACTCCATTATAAACATCCTCTCCATAGGGTTTATTAATGATAACTCCAGGCCTAGGATTCTCCGGAGAAAACGCGATATCATCATACATAAACACAATGATGTTTTCTTCTTTTAGACCGCCTTTTCGGAGTATCTGATATGCATGACATACATCAGCCTGTGAAACAAAACATCTGTGAATTCAGTTCACACAAAATCTCTCTTGGACCATATGTAAATTTTGATGTTACATGTTCACACAAAAATTTAAACATTTATATATACCTGATGCCTGTAGTTAGAGTAATCATTTGATCCAGCAACTAAAACAGCCCACTGTTTGCCTTTAATTTCACCCTCGTTGCTAGATTCAAGATCATCATCGTTCACCAATTGGAATTTGCGGGATTCAGCTGATAACATAAGAAAAACATTGATGAAAACAAGAATCTGAAACTGACTAAGACGAGACATTATTTCTGAAAAGTTTGTTTTTTTGTGATGATGATTGTGATGAAACAATATTGCCCATTTATATAGCCAAAACCCTTTTACCAAAAGTACAAGTTTGCGTTTCAGAGTTGAAGATGGTGTTATTGGTTTGTGATTTAAATAGAAGTTTAGTGACTTTAAATGTTACGTAGAATATGTTGTTATTCAACCAAGATTTTGTTAAACACTTTAAAAGTTTAATATTATTAGTTTGTGATTTGTAGAAAATCAATAAAAATTTTGTGTTATTCAATTAAAACAAAAGAAACAATTTTAATGAATTGGTCAAAATAAATTTTGGATTGCTAATAAATTCAATTGTTATGTTGTTGGTTTAATAGTTTATGATTTTATATATTTTTCTTCACAAAATAAAGTCATGGTAAGTACACAAAAATAGATAAATTGTTTGAATTTATAAGATTGTAGAAAAATTAAACAACAAAATTATAAAATATTCTCTAACAATTTTTAAAATTTTTTCACTTATTCACTTTTTAATGATTTATTGAAGTTATCAAAACTCTTATAAATTTCCAATAACACTCACCGAAGTGTTGACTTGAAAAGTAACGCATTACGTTTTCACACATGACTACATGAGCCACCTTGCATGATGATGAACTAAACTGCCTTGAAATGTTTACTTGTTTTTGTTTGCTAGCTCCTCATCTTTCCGTTATCTTATTCTCATTATTATTAACTTTCTTGTGGCCAATCTGTGCTAATTCAATTAATACATATTATTTAGAGATTAATTAATATAGAAAATCTATAAATAAATTACACATAGATTTCACTCTTTCCTTAATATTACTAGTTCACATAAACACTATCACACATTTGGATATAAAATCCAGTTGATACAAATTGATATTAAATGGTTTTTTTCATTTCAGATTTTACATAAATTTATAAAATAATATATTTAATACTTTCTCCATTTCAAAATATAAGATGTTTTGAGTAAAGTACGCGAAATAATAAATGACCACTTAAAAAAAGTTTAACCAATCACAAACAAGTCTGCTTGATATAAAATATTAAACTAATCTAAAAATTACATAGAAAGTTGAAAACATCCTATATTATGAAACAAACAAACTTCTCTAAACATCCTATATTATGAAACAGAGGGAGTATAAAGTAAAAAGGTTTTACAATCTTTCAGATTGTGGAAATTTTTTTTAAATAATTAGCTATAATAATAAAATAACACAGTAACAAAAATTCACATTTCGAAGATAGCCAAGACAATAACGTTCAAACTATTAAAACTTACCTTTTTGTTATAAGTTTCTATTTTTTCCTAAAAGTTCTAATTCTAATATTCTATGTATATTTTCTCGGATTATTGTAACTAATATAAAGAAGAAATTTCAAGTTAGCTACTTATATTTTCTAGTGACCAACCTCTGCTAAATTAAGTAATGCATACAAATTAGTGATTATTATGAGTAAGTAGAGAAAGTTTAAGCATTGCGGAAATTTTTCATTCTAGTATAAATCCAAAAGTAAGAAGATGCGTTTAAATTGAGAACTTCACCTAAATAGAGAAAATACTAACTTTTTGTTGAGTGAATATATAAACTAATGATCGTGAAATTTAGCGTCAGGTTCTACCACTAAAATCGAGGGCACTTTCTCTATATAGCTCAGTACCTCTCCTACTGAAATCAATTGAGTCGAGAAACCAATTTCTAAATTTAGAAGTTACTAGACTTAGTAGTGGGGACTCGTGCGGTCCAAACGTAGCTTTAAATTAAACGAGTTGCGTCTTGAATAGAGATATTATAACTAACGTACTCATCTTTTAACCTCTATTGTTTTCTTCTTTACGACTTTATACATTGTTTACATACAAGTATACAACTATTATAATTACGTAGCTTTTACAAACTAAAAAAGACAAGAATGGCCATGGCTTAGAGAAAAATAAGAAGAAGACAAGAATTGCCTTACTCCATGTCTTTCAATAGAGACAATAATGTCACTTAACCCTCTTCGTTTTGGTCTGAGATCAATTATAAAAAAAAAATGGAAAATGTGAGATTTGATGGACCAAACACATGTTAGTGTTACACAAGATGACTGAAAATCATTTTTGGGAAGTTTAGGATTCTCTAATACTATACCTGAGTTCTTCTCTGTGTCAGATAAAGTGCTTGAATGTGTATTAGAGCTATCCGAGCATACGCTCAGTTCATCCTGCAACGGAAGCATTTCAAAGATTTTCAATTTAAGATGAGGATTAGATACAAAATGTTGAAATTGCTAAGATCATTTTCAAAACTCACAACTGGTGGCAAGGAGACTTGGCTATGATTAGGTGTTAGGCCTCTGCTTAAGTTGAACATCATCCATTCCATATTCGCATCTGCACGAGCTCTCAGTCTATTGAGCTCTGGTAAAACCTCTTTTCCGAGGTCTGGCCGGTCTTTCCTTCTCAGCTGTGCACATTTAAGTGCAATCTTTGCCAAAGAAATAGCTTCTTCCACAGGCCAATTAGGCACTACTGGGTCTAACATGTCCTTGAATGTGCCTTGCTCCATCGCTTGCTCAACGGTATAAGACAAACCCGTTGGTCTTTTGGCAGTGAGCAGTTCGAGAAGCAAGATACCAAAGGAGTAGACATCAGATTTCACACCGAGCATTCCAGTTTGTTGGTACTCCGGATCAATGTAACAGAAAGTCCCAGCAGTTGATGTGACGTGGCACTGCGTTACGTTTTCAGCAACTGCAGGCACTAGTTTAGCTAATCCAACATCCCCGATTTTGCTTACGTAGTTCTGGTCAATCAAAATGTTTCCAGGTTTGAGATCACGGTGCACTATAGGCTCTGGTTTCGTCTGGTGAAGGAAGAGCAGACCCGTGGCAACTTCGGCTGCAATTCGGAACCTGAGCTCCCATGAGAGTGGTGGCGTGTTTTCATATCTATAGAGCCTATCAGCTAAACTGCCTTTGGCCATATACTCATAAACAAGCACTCCATATTCTGGACATGCTCCAATAAGTAGCACCATATGCGGATGTCTTATGCAGCTAAGAACTTCCACCTGCAACAATTCTCAACAGTCAGTGAACAAACATCTAATCCAAATTCCGATTTTGAGAGTATTTTATGATTTTAAGTTAGCTTTATACCTCTCTTTGAAATTGAGATCTTCCTTGAGCAGCATCTGGTCTCAAAACTTTAATAGCAACAGGGGTATGATCAAGATAACCCTTATAAACAGGACCATACCCGCCTTCGCCTATCTTATTAGCCTTGTCAAATGAGTTGGTGGCTTCTTCAATCTCACCAATAACATACCTCCGATATCTCAAATTGGAATCCGAGAAAGATCCTGCAGCTTCTATGGCTCTTCTTTGTGTTTCGAGATCTGCTATCTTGCTTGCTGTTTCAGAGGCATCCATGGCAGCTTTGTTTGCTCTCTCTTTTTCCAATATTGACTTAGTAGATTTCTCCGATATCTGTCCTTCTTGCACCCATCCGTCGTCTTCCATTTTCTGACGTTGGAGCTCCTTTGCCTTTGATCCAAAGCAGGTTTAAAATTTCCTTCAGTCAACACTGCTCAAGAAAACCTTATTCACAGGGACGCGTTTACTTAAATATTATTTTTACCTCTTGCTTTGCTGCTAGGGCTTCTCTGCAAGCTGATCCATACATGTCAATTGTGTGTTTCAGTTCCTGCTTTAATCTCCTCATCTCAGCTTCGACTTCTTCCTGTACATTTCAGGCAAAAAAACATATATATAGTAACCATTCACGTAAGAAAACATGTATTGCTGATGTCTATAACCAATCAAACGCAACTTACCAAGTTTTGTGGTGAACAAGAACAAGATGACCGACCGCTATCTTGTGAGACGAAGGAGAAATCATGTTGGATATTAGTGTCATTAAACCTGATTCCTAGACGCATAGAGTGTCCAGAGCCAGTTGACATTCTTGGAGTTAAACCAGAATCAGGAAAGTCATAGATGAAGGAAGGGCTTCCAGTAGTGCTTAAACTCGGCCTGCCTGAGCTCACGAAAGATATGTCAGACCTCCCAGTACTTGTACTTGGCCTGCCTGAGCTTGTGGTACTTGGCCTGCCTGAGCTTGTGGTACTTCGCCGGCCTGAGCTTGCGGTACTTGGCCTGCCTGAGCAAACAAATGATATGTCGTTCTCTGAGTCTGACAAATCATAGAATGAGTTTACGTAATTTGATGTTCTCGCCATAGGTGACCTGTCAGATGGTATTAACGCAAAAGAGAAAGAAAGATAAGTTTTTGTTTTGAAAAATAGGATCAGTTTCTTGGCAAATAGAAAAGAGATAATCATGAAACATTACTTTGCATAATCTTCAATGGAGCTAGCAGTCGAAGACCTTGCCGGAGTCCTATCTGTTTGTAACGATATTAAGATGAGTGCAGTTGGAGATGGTTAAGCCCCAAAAAAACTATGTAATAATAAATGTACCTCTAAAGCTCATGGTGTTCCTGAACTTTTCGTAGTTACAGATTTCAGAGTGGTTTTCAATTTGACCCATAAGAGGAGACCGATATGGAGCATCTCGTGAGGCATAGCGCACTGATGATATCTTCCCCTTGGAAATGACGTAAACTGTACAGAAATCAGGTGCTGCTTTCGCTACGTTGCTCGGTGTATCAGACATCTTAAATTTTCTATATGATTGATAAAAAAAATAAACACTTGAAAAAGGAGACAAATAGAAAAGAAGATCTCAAATTTGATATAGGAAGGAAGAGAATAATCACCTCATAAATCCATGCCTCGATGGGGCACCAAGAACCAAATTCTCAATGATGCCAGAGGAAACATATTCCGTAAGGGACTTGACTATGTTGTCATCCTCAAGTGTCACGTCAAGGCATTGTATCTATAGGGGAAACATTATTAACTACCAGTGGCTTTGCTATATCAATTCATGGGTTAGCATTAGAAACAAAGCTTTGTAAGCACGGAACAGAGATGAGGGTTTTTTACCTCTTTTCGACTGCAGTAGCAATGGAACGTCACAAAAAGACTCTCGGCTTGCTTATGTTTCTCTGCAGAAATCTCACCTGCAAAAACCCATATGCACCACAAAACTTTAAACCTGAACACCTAGAACAACAACAACACCAAGATGGGGTTTTTTGTAATACAAAGAGGATAACATCAACAGACCTGAATCAGATGATGATGATCTGAGGATGACATGGAGGAGGATAATGGTTTGACCTTTGGAGACAAGATGATCAGCAGCCCATTTGAGAGCATGTTGGCTTCCTTTATTATTATCAACTGCTACTGCAACTAACCCATAATTCGAACTTTTCTTCTTCGAGTTGTTTCCCTTTTGAGCCTTCATCGATTGAGAACCCTAGTGTTTCCAACGAAATCTCTATCTCTCGATTCACTAAAAAAATCTTCCTAGAGGATATCTCTCATTCTCAATACAAAAGAAATCTACGGTGTTCCTAAATTAGGGGGTTTCAAAAATTCCTCTTCTCCCAAAATAAGAAAATTTCGATTCAGTGGTTAAGTGAAGAACAATAAAAATGGATACTTTTGACCACCCATTCATCATCTTTGTCTCCCATAGCTCTCTCCGACAGCTTCGGGTACGCAAATGCTATAACGGTCTAGTTTAGTAATAGTCAACGAAAAGGTTACATTGCCTTAATGATTTTTGACCAGAAAATATTAATGGTTTGTACATGTACTTTAATTTATTTTGAAACTTACGATAAATCAACAATTTCCAAAATATTTTACAAGTTTTTAATTATTAACTTCAAAAGACAAGCAATGCATAACTGATAAACATAAATATTTTAGATAACCATCAATTAAAATGTTGTTTTTAAAATAAAACATACATCTCGTGTGTTTTTAAAACACATCTATAAACATTTATGTGTATAAAATCGAAAAATGTATAATCTAGTTTTAATTTTTATTTATTTTCATACTACATTCTATATATGCTAGTCCGAAAAATAAATATTTTTAAAAGAATCTTGTAATTAATAAACTTAAGAGCGAGCCTTTGACCCTATAAATAGCAACCTTAAAACCAGAACCGATATATTCACTAAAGTTTTTTTTTATAAGCATTCAAAACACTCCTAATCACAAAATGAAGAATTTTTTTTCTATATTTTCGTGTTTATTCACATCCAAATAGCATTGTCTCAACCAGTTCGGTCTCATACGGTACCTAAGCTCGTACAAGTGCTCAGAAAATCTAACCACTATCCAAAACTCTGCTTCTCTACTCTTAATCTTGACCCTAGAAGCAAGAACTCAAATATACAAGGTGAGATTATAGTCTATTAACATTTTTTCCCCCAAATAAACAATTAATAATCCATAAAAGGTGAAAAAAACAAACTATGAGGAAATGAGTAAGTCAAAAGATTTCATGATAAAATGTTATGCTAAAATACTAAAATAATACTTATACTATATTCACTTATCTTTTGTTTTTTTTTTAAAGGGGCTTTCTTCCATCTCTATCGATGCAACTTCCAAAAAAAAGTCTAGGAGTTGTTAGTTTATCTCATCTCCGTCTCTAGGAACATCACAGACCGTGAAATCTTGAAGAAGTTCCAAACTTGCATTGATGATTATGGTGCAGCAGCTCGTAGGTTTTTACCGGCGACGTTGGCTGATCTTAATGCCGCGAAGTTTTCTCTTGCGAGCTCTGATATGAAAATGTTTTGTTGGCAACAGATAATTGTGAGGTTCAGTTTGCCGGGAGTTCGCTGTTGACTGGACATAACAAAGTTGTCCATGATATCGCTGATATGACTGCTCACATCATCAGATATTTTTTTACGAATTATTAATAAATTTCTAGTATTATTTAATTTACTATTATGTGACGATATTTAAAAGTAGTAATGAATAATAAATATACTTTCATTTTTGTCAACAAAGAGTCTTTAACCATAGAAACTTCAATCTATATTCTAAATTATAGGATACCAAATATTCCATATTATACACAAATTCCCTTTTCCGTAGTTCAAAATTATCATCCCCGTTATGTATACACTATAATGTTTGGTATAGTGTCTCAGTTATTCGGTTTTTAAGTACTTTGATTTGAATAAAATCAGAGCTCAAATTCAAGAATTGTTTTTCAATAATTGATAGAGAAGGATCAAATATTTTTTTTTTTCTTTTCTGAAGCAAAGTTGGAAGAATGTTGCGAATTATCTATTATCAACCATTGGGCGAACCCTTTATGCTTTGAGAAACAATGATAATATTTACTTTAGTGAGAATTCCGTATTGAAAAAGACAAGTGAGTAGAGCTTAAATGGTCAATAGGATGGATTAGTATTTAATAAATTTTGAAATGAAATTTTACAAACTAGAGGATGGATTATTATTTGTAAAAAATAAACAAGCTAGGTTAGCGAATCCTAGTTGTTCTTGTTTCTTATTTTTTTTCTTTTCTTATGTGATTTGATTCAATTGATCTCTCTGTTTTTTATGTCTAATCATTTTATATATTAAAAATATGTATTTTTGAAAATGGACACCATAAAAGAGTATTTTTGAAAAGTGATGTAAAAATGGGTATTTTTGAAAATCTCCTACTTTAAATTTATTATTACTATTAAATTGTAACTGAAATTAATTACAGAAATTGTGAATAGTCTTTTTCTCCTTCATTCATTTTCATTTAAACACACTATTAATTATCATTGTAACTCTTTTAAATAAATTATTTTAGAAATGTAACTTACATCCATTGGAACCCTATAAATAACTATTCTCACATCATCATCCATCATATCTCAAATTCTAAATATTTTCTTTGTTTTGTTTATGTTCTTGCATGGCTTAAAACTCATGGTAAGAGTGTGATTATATATTTTGTTAGATTTATTTTATATTTTGTTCAATTTTATTTCTTTGTTTTTAATGCATTTAAATGATGCACTATTTTTTACTACACATGTACAATACACAAAAATTATTGAAACTTTTGAAAAATATAAAGTTGAAAAAAAAAAAAAAAAACAAAGAATAATTTGAGCAAATGATAAGCAAAACATAAGAATAAATTTAAAAATGAACAAAAGAAATAGAGCATAAATCAGTTATTTGGTTAAAGAGAAAGAATTAATTTTTCGTTGAAATAATTATTTATTGGTTAAGGATGAAGAATGAATATTTTTACTACAATAACGTCTCGTCGATTCTACAGTGTGTTGCTCTCGTATGAATTGAATGTGTTCGTGTGTCTTTGTTGGAAAACTTGTCTAACAAATTAATTAAAAAATCTTATAATATTTTATAAAAAATAATCATAAAAAAAACTTAACAAATTAATTTAAATATCATTATAAAATTTTACATTTTTATTTATTCAAATCATACGATATCAAAATATATAATTTATTTAAATATAATCATACATACATTATAGATATTTCTTAAAGTTATTTGTTTTTTATTGTTCAACTTTAATAATAAATTTTATTAGTATTTTTGAGCACTTGACGTAATAAAATATTATGAATAATAAAAACGAAATTTTACTATGTGATTTAAATATATAATTTAAGTTTTTCATATAAACTAACACATAACCTAAAATATTTAATAATTAAAAACTAAACTATTTTAAAAGCAAAAAAATACATATTTCCTATAAAATCATATGAAATGCAATCAAAGTTTTAAAATACTATTCCCAAAGATTTTTATTAAGTTTTAAAGTTTTCACTATTTTGAAGTGCGATCAAATAAATCTAAAATCCCGAGAATTTTTTTAATTCTCACACAAATAAGATTCGATCTCAAGTGGTTGCTATTACGAATGTGTTTACCACCTTTTGCGATTGGAAAGGAGTAAACTTTCAAAACTCAGCAAAAAGGATTTACAAATTACACAGACTTTAGAAAGCTGGAGAAGTTACATAACAATGAACAAAAAAAAAAAAAAAATTAATCAATCCTTTTCTTTTGCATCAAGATTACAACAAATTGTTTTTAACTTTTCAATCAACTCATCATCGATTCGTGGCGAAAGCAAAGTCATCGTCGTCTACTAACCGAGAAGCAAAGACGTTATTGGATGCGAAATCATTATCAAACTCTCCTCCTTCCTTTAACCTCTCTATCTTCTCCACTGCATCCATCATCTCTATCCTCCTTTCTTCATCTTCTTCGCAACAACTCAACCCTATCTTCAAAAGGTTTAGCATCTCTGCTTTGCAGTTCTTCTTCCCAAACATTTCCTTGTCAAACACGTCACCCGTTTTCTTCTCCTTAACCATGTTACTCACCCAAGTCACCAGGCTCATGTTTGCATCGTACCCTTGGCTTAGGTAATTCTCCGGAAACTTACCTGTTAAAAGCTCCAAGATCAAAACCCCCAGGCACCAAACATCTGTCTTCTTTGTTAAATGTCCTTTTATGGTATACTCTGGCGATTTATAAGCGATCATTAGATTGTGAGACTGCTCTGAGTTCATCACTGGTCTTAGCGCGTAATCTGTTAAGCGAGGCTCAAATGATTTGTCCAATACAACGTTCGATGACTTGAGATGACCGTGAGGGATTGTTAGGGTTGGTAGCTCGTTGAACAAGTAACCTAAACCCTTAGCCACTCCTTGTATAATCTTTTTCCTTGTTGGCCAATCCAATCCAGGTTGATCCAAAGAACGATTCGCTGAAACAGAGCATTTTTAGCGTTAAAACTGATAAAGTTCCAATTTTTATCGGACAACAAAAATTTTGAGTGTTACATACCGTGAAGATGGCTTGCCAAGCTACGATTTGGCATGAACTCAGCTATCAAGAGCTTCTCTTCTCTACGGTAATAGTAAGCCACAATAGGCAACAGATTTGGATGGTTCAATCTCCCTAACCGTCTCAAATGCTCATGAAACTCCTCTTTTCCGACATTGTTCATATGCTTATACCTCTTCACGACCATCGTCTGTCCGCTATGTATCCCAGTTTTATAAGAAGCACCAAAGCTACCGCTCCCAAGAACTTCAGCAGAGGCTCTAAGAAGATCTTGAAGGTCAAATCTTTTAATGTCATCTTGCAAAAACAGGAGTTTGCTCTGATCCGGTACCGCTCCTCTCCTACTAGTGTAACTCGATACAGACTCCACGGCATTCTCCTTGTCCGCGGATTGATCGTAATTGTATTTCTCTGTCCTGTCTTGACCCGCGGATGGATAAGCCGACAAACACTTGCGTCTTTTGGTATGAAGGACACAGACCACAAGCGAAATGATCATTAGTATTATCCCAATGACAATCAAAACAATTGAAGCCGTGAAGAAAGATTGGTATTTGTTCTTCTCAATGGGACTAAAAGGGAGATTTGGAGAAGTCCCCGAGCATGAGCTTAGTGGAGGACCACACAAGTTTTTGTTCCCTGCAATTTTCAACAAAGCAAGAAAGATTATGTTTTTTACATAAGAACTTTTTGTAGTTACCAAACATTATTTACAGATATTGAACTGTTGGTTTGGTTACCTGCGAAGGATCCACGATCCATGCTGCGAAGGCTTTCGGGTATAGGTCCCTCGAGGTCATTGTTTTCGAAGCTAACCAACTTAAGGTCCTTCTGTTTAAAATCAGGTACTTGCCCTTGAAACTGATTCCCATTTAGCCTCACCTCTAAAAGCATCGGCAAAGAACCTAAAGAAGAAGGGATCTTCCCACGAAACGCGTTGTTTGCCAACAGAACCTTCTTCAAATGATGCATGCCATCAAAAGCATCCGCAGGTATCTCCCCTGTAAACCGGTTGTTTGACAAGTACAATGACTTCAACGCACCAAACTTCTTGACAGATGGCATTGTACCGTTGAAATCGTTGTTCATGAAGCTTAAGGTTCGTAGATTCTTGATTGGAGCTAATGGTTCTAGGTCAAGCTTACCGGTTAATCCCATTCCTTCAAGTTGTATGCCCCAAACATTACCGGCGAAACAAAGAACGCCGAACCAATTCGCCGAGTTTCGCTTACACGTGGCGACAGAAGGATCCCAACTGCTAATGACCGAAGCATTTACTAAAGTGTCTTTGAATCTCAAGAGGCAATCTGCGTCTGAACCTGGCAGAGGAACAACCTTCGCCCGTTGCTGAGACATGACCATTTTGGCCGGACATAACACAATGAAGAGGAAGGTAATGAAGGCTAGCTTTTTCGTTAAGGCGGTGTTGCTTGCAAGCCTAACCGGGTTCTCCCAAGTTAGCATTGCAGCCAACACACGCTATAGATTGATGATTCTTCAAGAAGAATTCTACTCTTTTTTTTGTTTTCGATCCCAAAGAACTTTTCCTTCTCTCTCTCTCTCTCTCTCTGTCTTCCAAACAAGAGAAAAGAAAAAAACGTATGAACAGAAGAGAGGGAATAAAACCCACCAGGAATAGACAAAACCCAACTTTGTCAATTTTGCAAGACCTTGATTTTTTTTGCCTATGTGTGTTGTCTAAAGATAATTTAGATTTTTAGAGAAATCTTAGGGAGACCATTCGTTTTTCTTTGTTTTTTTAGTTATACTATTACTATCCTTGTTGTTGTTGTTGTGCTTTGTCATTTCATTTGCTTCAAATTTCTTATAATTATATATTGCTACTTTATATGATGATGATACATGAGGTTATCATAATTAAATTCGTAATTGAGATATCAAACAAAGTAAATTAAAAGATGGAAGATTATGATAACCCTAAATGTGTATTAAGATGCATTAATTCTATCACAAAAAAAAATATATATATATATATAGCTAAATTCAACTATTACTTCTAATATTGACGTAATGTGTGTTATAATTGGTAGTCTTGTACAGGCATATGTAGCATTGGGACATATTTTCAAAGAAGTCAAAACCCCAATGGCACAGTGGTAATTAGACACTGAACCATTGGCATCTCTGTCAGGGAAATAGCGACCTTGTGTATCAAGTTAAAAAGCATGTATCAGTGTTGTTGTTAATTTTTTTCCCAACTCATTCAGAGAACAAAAGAGAGAACTCCTTACCTGTTTCTAGTTTTATTCTTCTCTTCCCATTTGTTTCTTCTTCTTCTTGGATTGAATTAAAGGACCGAACAACAAAGACAAGAAATTGGAATCTCTGTGAAGCAAATTCGAAGAGTTGGTGTCTGATTCGGTCATCTTTTAAAAAACAAACCCTTAAGAGAGAGACAAAGCTTCGTCAGGACAATGAAGGTGCTAATTTTTGTTGTTCCTTAAAGTCATCTTCATTTTATTTCGATAATCATAGAGGTTTTAGTTCTTGATCTGTTTCTTCTCTTGACTCATGGGTTTTTGTGGTTGGTTTTGTTGGAGCATTTTTGCAGCAAAAGATGCGTATTAAGTTGTCAGAGAACAGTGACAAATGCAGGAAGAAAGCAATGAAAGTGGCTGTAGCTGGAAATGGTAAGTGTTCTAACAGATTCAAAGTTTTAAACCTAGAGTGGTTGATTTTCTATTGGTTACAAAGTTGAAACTTTTTTATACAATTGTTTCTTAAAATCTCAGGTGTAACCTCCGTGGCTGTGGAAGGAGAATTTAAAGATAAGCTTGTAGTGGTTGGAGAGGGAGTTGATGCTCCTTCTTTGGTAATTGAGTTAAGGAAGAAAGCATGTTTCGTCACTTTAGAGACTCTTGAAGAAGTAAAGCCGGAGAAGAAGCCACAAGTCGATGAAAAGTCCGTTACACCGCATTGCTGCATCACTCAATGTCCCGTGGTTCACAACGAGCAGCCTAGGCCTGAGATATATAAAATCGTGTACGACTCTTACGGTCCAACCACTGGATTCATAATCATATAAAAGAAGACTGAAGATGAAGATTCCAAAATCCATTCAAAAGTTGATATCTTTTAGACTTTTATTATTAGTACATGTGTATACAAACGTATCAAAAACAAAATTGCAAATCAAACAACTTTTTTTCCAAGTCAGATTATAAACATACATCAAAACAGATGGAAAACTGGATCAGAGACGATCTGGATCCCGGGCAAGATGTTCGAGTGTGACCCTTCGCATTGACCGAGCCATTAGTTCATGGGAAGCTCTGATTCTAGCAAGTCTGCTCTGCATACTCTGAAACACAGGATGGCTTATTGCCTCACGCACTCTAGCATAATGCTCTTGGTCTTCAGAGAAATTAATAAGTGCCTCAGCTGCGTTATCCCTGAGCTCTTCGGACTCATCGCCCAACCATTCAATCAGAATTGGTATCATACCAGAATCTGAAAACGCCTCACGGTCATTCTCATTGTAACTCAACTGAGAGATAGCTCCAGAAATCCTCTCTCTGAACTCAAGGGATCCATCTCTCAAAAGCTCGATCAACAACGGAATTGCGCCAGACTCTCTAATAACAGATACAGAATGCCTATAACCCGCAAGATCCCATAACACATCAGAAGCCGCCAACTTGGCTTCGTTATCACCTTCTCCCAAGATCCTCACCAGTTGTTCCGCTATCAAAACAGCATTACCCTCAGCTACAGCTAATATACAGAACACATCCTCTGCAATATCTTTCCCCATTGGATCTTGTCCTGAGAGAAGCTCAACGTACAAAGGAATGGAACCAGCTTCAGTTACAGGCCTAATATACTCCGTCTGAGCAGATATGATCCCTAAGGCATTACCAGCTAAAAGCTTTGCCTTATTATCCCCATCTCGATATAGATCCACAAGTGCTGTAATCACTCCTGCTTCAACCAACATTCGCCGAGCTCGTCTAGTAACACCAATCAATCCAATTGCATGACAAGCTCTCTCTCTTGACGCCAAGTTCCCAACTTTAGCAGCTTCAACAAGAAACTTAAGCCCTCCAGAATGAACAAGAACGCGTCTGCTCTCACGTATCGTCGTCAAAGCACTAAGGATCTCTAACAGATACCATCTACTCCCATCATCTTCCCAATTATTCAACTCACGAATCACAATCTCTAAACCACCTAACCTAGCCAAACCAACTCGAATCGAAGATCCAAAAGTAACTAAACTCCACAAACATTTCACCCATATCCTCCGGAAGACATCACCATTATTATCACTATTCGCCTCAAGTAACAACCCTAGCAAGCTAGCAATCGCACCACACCTCCCCATCGTAACCGCAAACCCGCCATCTTCACCGCCGTGACATGCGATACGTTTCAAGCAATGCGCGGCGGCAGCTTGAACGGAACGGTTTGGATCATCGGAGACACGAAGAAGACCGGCGAGGATCGGAATTGCTCGAGGTATATAACTCTCGGGTACTCGAGTCGCTAAATCTGATAAATTTATAATGGATCTTACTCGAATTGGAGCCGAACCAGACGAAATCGAATCCTCGAATCGATTAAACTCTGTTTCCCAATCTGGGTTTTCAAAACCTCTGTTTTCACTATCCGTTTCTGAAGAAGAACCCATTTCTGGAGATTACCATGAACCTAAAGAGAGCATGATAATGGAGAGATTGAGATTCACATCTACAAGCAAGAACAGAGCAAAAGATTGAAATTTGCCACGTCAGTGTTTTGACACTACTGCATATGAAGAAGAAGAAGACTTACTTCGGTTACCCGGTTTAACCAAAAACTAAACCAAATTAAATTTGAATGGGTTACATGACCTGAAGTTGGGTTTTTTGGTTTACTCGGTTTATTAGGTTACATCGATGCTGTAATAGGAAACAATAAATAAAAGGAGTTTTAGGACACACGTCAGTTTTGTCTATTGACAACGTAATCAGCAAGAAACAGCAACGGAGACGCCTTGTCTGAATCAAACGTTTTAAGATGTTCCCGAGCTTCTCTGTTCAACTTGTCAGCATATTCTCTCGACTTCTCCACTCCCATCAACTTGGGATACGTTAGCTTTTCCGAGATCAAATCTTTACCGGCGGTTTTCCCTAGCTCTTCCGATGACTTGGTCACATCAAGCACATCATCCACCACCTGAAACATTAACCCAACGCATCTCGCGTAACTCCTAAGGCTTTCAATTTCTTCATCTGACCCACCTCCCACTATACCTCCCATAACAGCTGCCGCTTCAAGCAACGCCGCCGTTTTATGTATGTGTATAAACTCAAGATGCTCTAAACCCACTTCATTATTGTCAGAGCTCATTCCTTCTCCAGCCAAATCCGCGGCTTGACCCGCAACGAGCCCTTCCGTTCCCACGGCTTTCACCAACTCTAGAACGGCACGGAGAACTCTCGCTGGAGGAACGTCCGACGAGGTGGATTCCACGATGTGCTTGATGGCCAAAGCTATGAGCGCATCAACTGCCAAGATGGCTATATTTTCGCCAAAGACTTTATGATTTGTGGGTTTCCCGCGGCGGAGGCTGTCGTCGTCCATACAAGGTAGATCGTCTTGGATGAGTGACGACGCATGAATCATCTCAATCGCACATGCGGCAGGCAATGCGGTTGACTCTTTCCCACCCACGAGGTTGCATGCAGCCAAGCAAAGCATTGGCCTTATGCGTTTCCCGCCCGAGAGAAGCGTGTACCTCATGGCCTCGCGGACCTTCAGTACTGGCTCGCTGAGTGGAACAGCCTCGTCTAGGGCCTTATTGACAAGCTTAGATTTACGGATCATGTACGACAAGAAATTTGCCGATTCATAGCTTTCAGTCAGGGTGTAGCTTGGCAGATCAAGGTGGTGAGTCTGCCCCCGCAAGGACATAACCACATTGAAACGCTGCCATAGGAATCTCCAACACAAGAAAAGAGAGATGAAGATGGACATGAAAGTGTAAACTAGAGCTTCTTGACTTTCCATCTTTGGCTTTCGTTTGTTTGTGGCAATGTTGATATATACCGTATTTATAGTGGACGAGTTCACTATTAAATTAGTAAATCGGTCACAATTATTGGTTTTTGAAACAAGTGAGTTACGTAACACACAATGAAAAACAGCTTACTCTCGCTGTAAGTTGTAATATTATCATGTGGATTCATTAACTGTATAGCGCCGGGGGCAGGGAGCTCTTGGCTTGCACGCTAACATTATTACAAGGGGGAAAAAAATTCTTTAATTAGTCTAAGCAAATGTTTACCGTTGCATTTACTACTTAACATGTGAGCTCTACATTTATAAAAACACTAATTTCTCTGTTTAATTTTCCTTAATCAAACATCATATAGAAATTGTGAAAGGCAAGTAATAAAACGTACTAAAACGCAAATACACCTTAATATATTTAAATCTCATTTGCTATACATCTATATGTTTTAACAGAATATTTGAGTGAAATTTGTTATTCGAACATAAACTTCAATAAATATTAAGCCATACATAATCGGTTAATCCATTGTTATTAAATAATTAATTATATATTCGAAGTGGTTTCCCTGAAGATCTCTCATTCAAAAACTCCACAACTGGAAAGTTCATAGATAAAAAGAAGTAGCATCACCACTCAATCAAAAATAAGAGTACTTTTGTATTTCTCTCTTTAATTTACTTTTAGTTTACTGTCTCAACTAGATAGATGTGATTGCATCAAAAAGAAGAGTTACTTTTAGCATCACCACAGCTTTATGCTGTTTTAGATGTGATTGCATCCAAAGGGACCAGCGAAGGCCGTTGAGACATCAAGTAGAACGAGGCCTAATGGGGTTTCGTGTGTTTTAGTGCTTTTCATTTACATATCGAATTTTTTTTTTCTTTTTCTTTATTATAGTTCCAATGGACACATATATTTTTGTTATTAAGCTTTAGACGATCAAACTGTCACTTTTGTCTGTTGAGAATGTAATCAGCGAGAGACAACAAAGGAGCCACCTTGTTTAAATCAAACCCTTCAAGATATTCCAGCGCTTCTCTGTTCAACTTGTCAGCATATTCCTTCGATTTCTCCACTCCCATCAGTTTTGGGTACGTTAGCTTTCCGGTGATCAAATCTTTACCTGCAGTCTTCCCCAACTCCTCCGATGTCTTCGTCACATCAAGAACATCATCCACCACCTGAAACATCAACCCAATGCATCTTGCGTAACTCCTAAGCTTCTCTATTTCGTCATCCGACCCACCTCCCATTATAGCTCCCGTCACAGCTGCCGCTTCAAGCAACGCCGCCGTTTTATGAATATGTATAAATTCAAGATGCTCTAGTCCGGTGTTGCTATCAAAGCTCATACCTTCTCCAGCCAAATCCGCGGCTTGACCTGCAACAAGCCCCTCCGTCCCCACTGCTTTCACCATCTCCTGAACGGCCCTGAGAACCCTTTCTGGAGGAACATCCAACAAGGTTGATGTGGCGGTCTTGTGGACAGCCAAAGCTATGAGCGCATCAGAAGCTAATATGGCTGTACCTTCTCCAAAGACTACATGGTTAGTAGGTTTCCCACGGCGGAGGCTGTCGTCGTCCATGCAAGGGAGGTCGTCTAGGATGAGAGACGACGCGTGGAGCATCTCAACCCCACACGCAGCGGCCATTGCGGTTGACTCATGTCCGCCCACGAGCTCGCATGCAGCTAAGCAAAGCATTGGTCTTACACGTTTTCCATCCGAGAGAAGCGTGTACCTCATGGCCTCATGTATCTTGAGTACTGGCTCGCGGAGAGGAACGGCCTCTTCTAGTGCTTTATTGACGGACTTAGCCTTATTGGCCATATAAGACATGAACTCAAACTTATAGCTTTTGGGAGAAGTCAGACGGCCGCGGATGTTAAGGTGGCGGTTCAGCCTCAACGTAGACGTAACTTCAGTGTAACGTGGCCGGAATCTCCAAAACAAGAGTTGGAGAGAGAGGAATAAGGGGATGAGAGTGTAAATAAGAGCTTCTCGAGTATCCATATTTGGCTATATTGGTTTGATATTTTAGAAAAAACTTGGAATGCTGATACCATATTTATATGGCGAAAGAGTTTATTGTTTAATTAATAAATTAATCGCACGCGTATTGATTTCCTTATTAGGTAATTTACGTATAATTCACAAAAATGCTTATCTGTCGTTTTAAGTTGTAAGAGAGTTCATCTCTAACAGCCTCGAGTCTGTTAGAATAGAATATTTCTATCCTAGCAGAGTCACGTTTTTGGAAAGCTGACTGCTTGCACAATACAGTTTTGGTCAAACATTATAATTGCACTATTAAACACGATAAGAAGAAGAAGAAAAAATCAGATTTATCATTTATTACTCCCATGCGATTGACTGAAATTGAGAAGTAATCTAAACAAATGGCTAATTACATTTGCATTATTACTTAACATGTGTTGTGATCGTTACATGTATGAAAACATTATTTTTCTCTCTAATTAATTCGAATCAAACATAATCTACAAATATAATTAAAGAATGCACTAAAACGAGGCACTAAAAAATTAATAACAAAAACTCATTTCATTGCCAAACGAGCAAAATTGAATATGTTAAATATATATATATATATATATATATCAGCGTCGAGTCACGTCGGTAGCCCTTATTAGGAAAGCTGGCTGCTTGCACGATAACGTTTGTTCTGTTTATATTTCTTCTTTTGAAGTAAACATTATTCCTACGTATTTAAACGTAATCTACAAATTAAATATAATTGCACTCAAACGTGTTATTTTAAGATCCTTAATTTGGTCTCCAAAACAAATATATACTATATATATGGTTCTAATGACGACATGATTTTATTAACAACAGGAACCGTCTAAAACCACGAGGCTTCTTGTATTTGACTTGTTGGTGCTCCGTTAATGATGTACTAACAACCTTAGGTGGAGGAGGCGCCGTGTCTTTTGCGGGCTGTGTCTCGGTTCCATTTGCAGGAGGAGCCTCAAGTTTATTGGGAGGTGGGTTTAAGGTTGCATCTTTATACTCGACTCCATATTCCATTGCCGACAGTTCAATCCCTGTCTTCACGAGCATCTTCATGAGCACTCCAATTTCTATGTTCCCACATAAATATGCCATCGGATTTCCTATAGCTGGTTGTGCGTCTAAGGTAAATGATACACCTGAAACCAAACCCACATGAATCAAAACTAAACAAAAACCTAAACCATTGATGATCTAGCTAGAGAAAAATTCTGAACCTTGGATGGTCTTCAAAGCTCCCATGATTTTCTTATACCAACTTATTTCTAATGTGTTTAGCTCGAAGCAACATCTCTGCAGAAGCCAAAACACACACAATTTTAAATTTAAAACCATTGATAAATATTGGAAGTAGTGAAAAAGGAAAGAAGTTGTGAGAAATATAACAAACCATGAAGTGGGAATTTGGTCTCCGGGTTCCTTGTGGATTCTCTTCATATCCATAGTCAATTCGGAAAAGCTCAACGTACCTTCTCGCTACATACAACTTCTTAATGAAGATTACAGGATCAACTTCTCCTCGTAGATACACCAACCAGTTTGACACATCGAGCTTTAAACCTTTCATGTTTTAGAGAATAAAGAACACAGTTTTTTATTAGTCATTCTCATCAACTTTTGTGTAATTGATAAGATCTTCAAGACTAAAATTTCACTAATTACCTCCAATGCCTTGGTAGATTTTATTTAACATCTTTTCATAACCTTTGAGTCCAATATTCACACCAAAAACACATGTCTGTTCATCAAGTTACGCTGGAAATATTAGAGGACGATCAAGAAAAGTATAGATTATTTATTGGAAAAAGATGTATTAAAACTGAGAATTACTTACCAATGATGGACCCTGCATCGTTCTGAGTTTCTTCTAGAGCTGTGTAATTCTTCGATGATAATTGGAACAACTTAGATAAGACGATGAGCTTAATTAGCTTCTATGATTCTAGCTTCCTTTTTTTTTTATATGTCCGTATATTTTTGTTTCCATAATGTAGAGATTTATTACCTTAGCTTAATCCTATAGAAAGTCAGAAACTAGAAATATACCATGTACACAAAACTTTCCAATTTCTTTACAATAGAAATAGAATGTGACTTTTCCTTTTTGGTGAGCCCCCGTCGATTTGGCAAAAGAGATATATTCTCATCAAACAAAGTCTATCTCATAAGAACAAGATGAATTTCTTGGATGAAGATTTTGAGTTTGGAAAGAAAGATAACAATTTAATTGTAACAAAAAAAAAAAAAAAAATGAATTTCTAAGTCTGCACGCCACAAACAAGATTATTCAAATCAAATACAGTGGAACAAATAATTCAACGGAGAAAAAGCCAAAACCAAAATGCCTTGTGGAATAAGGACATCAGAATATTATTATTAGCACCAAGTGGAAAAATAAGCAGAATAAAGGTGTGTGTATATATACCAATCAGATCCAAGAAGGGTCTTCAAGTTATGCACTGTGGTATATGTTTCTACATTCCTTCTTCCTCAATAGCTGAGTTCTTTTGATGTAGTGGCTGCAATGCAGATTCTGGCAACGTGTTTTGCTTTAGGTTCTTTTTTATTGTTGCCACTTCCAACTTGTGTCTCCTCTTCAACTTTTCCATTTTCTTCTTTAGCTTCTCGTTTTCTTCTTCTGCTTCATTGAACTTTTCCTGCAACCAAATATGTTCATAATGCGAGGCCAAAACTCAGAAAACAATGTCACACTCACAAACCATGGTTTTCATCAATTAGTATATGAAAACTTTGTTTTGTTACCTCAGCAGCTGATGCTGATTGTTCGGCTTCTCTGAGTCTTACAAGAACTTCTCCAGCAGTATGAACAGCTTCTGCAGTATTCCTCAGTTGAATCTTCAGACTAACATTTTCTTTCTTCAACAAATCCCTTTCTCGTTCTCTTTCTACTCTAAGAGCTGAGAGCTCAGCAGCAAGTGACTTAGCGAAACGAGAACCGCAACCCTTTTTTCCAGCCTTTGCTACTGCCTTCTTCAACTCTGTTATCCATTCCACTGTTGCTTTATGCCTTGAGCATAAGTCGTTGTACTTCTCTTGCAGCTCTGTGTAGTGTTCAACAAACCTGGCATGACCTAGAACAGATCTTCGAAGTGCATCCTCTAACTCCTCAGAAGATAGTTTCTCTTGTTTAAGCTGTGCTTCAGCTTTCTCTGCACGCGTACGTTGAGTTTCAATCTCAACTCTGAGTTCATCGGTCAATGATATCCACTCGCTTTCCATTTCTGTGCACTTGAGTCTTTCTTCTTCTATATCTTTTTCAGAAGTCTTATTACGGAGTTGAAATGAACGAGCCAACAGAGATGACCTCAATTCGTCGGTGGACATGGTTACAGGCGTCTGCAACTTGCTTTTCAGATCTTCAATTTCTTTGAGTAATGCCTCCTTCTCGCCAATATCAAAGTCTGTCTTTTTGGAGTCGTCATCCGGGATTTGTTTTACGTCATATTTTTCAGTTATGACTTCTGCTTGGTCACGCTCAACAACATCAATACAGCTGAGATGCTGCAGAACCATTTAATTGGGATAAATGTTACAGTCTCTCATATTTTTTGTCACTATAGATATGGTCAGAGTAAGCTGAAGTAAGTACCAACCTGGTTTTCATTTGCAGAAGGAAGTCGTTCTCGATTACTTGCTCCCACAAGTTCTTCTGTTTCATCCTTAGTTTGAAGTTTGTGTTGCTCTACCTGAAGAAGATATAATTTAGAAACCAGAATGCTTAACCATATGTGTGATTCAAGTTTTCAATAGACATAAGACACAGAATTCGGTTACCAGGCGCGTCAGCTGTTCAATCTTGGCTGCTTGCTCTGTGCATAATTTTTCAAGCTTTTGCTGCTTCTCAATAACCCCTTCCATATGATATCCATCCTGATTCACAATGAATCCAACAATGTTAGCTTCAGGATAGCTTTCATTTTAACTAAAATCTATAAAACATACTTCATCTGCTATATCACTTGATATACTTACTACCTCAACTACACTTGATAATTTGGAGCTGCAAAGTCTGCAGGAAGAACAGAGTGGCGACAGAGGTAGTCGATCATCTGTTAAAGATTTATCATCCTGTAGTTTCTCTATGGAAGGTTGCATGGTCAAGTTATCAGAAGACAAAGAAACTGAGCATCGGTTTGATGCAGGGTTTAGCGGATTGTCAATAATATCCAAGCCTCTCTGCAGACTTGCAGCTAGAGACTCTGTAGAACCTGCGAATATCGTGCTTCCGCGTAAAGATGATCTGATATGTTGGCTCTCTGCAAAACAGGTGGACTTTATGCTCTGCGCCAGGCTATTTTGATTCCTGAGACATGCTGAAGAAAGAGCTATGCTCTTCCTTAGAGAGTCTCTGATTTTAGGTGACTCTGACTGAATTGGTTCTTGCAAGATTAAGGACTGACGGCAGGGAATGACTGAAATGCGGTTTTCCAATGCAAATTCCTTTGTCCTTGATTTATTTACTGTATCTGCACTGTCTTCGTCATGTTCTCTCAAAGATTCACCAAAATCTTTATCTTCAGCTTCTACTTCTTCTGAAAAAATCTCATCATCGTCCATTAGCTCTGATTCGCCGAATGCTGTTACAAACGAAGAGCTGACTGACTCTCTGCTGACAGGGAGCTTCTTTAGTTTCTGGTTGAATGAACCACGCAAGGACTTGATCTGCTGATGCAGTTCCTTTACATCATCTTCATCAACCGTTATCTCTTCCTCGTCATTGTCAATTTTTGGAAGCATCAAAGAGCGGTTAAGACTGACTCTTAGTTGATTCAAGCTTTCACGTGCATTCTTAGCTCCAAAATAATCGTTTTTACTTCCAACAGAATGACAAACATCGGCTTTGGCTCTTGTAAGTTCTTCCTGCAAAAACGGTTGTAAATGATATTTGAATGACATCCAACTTCGAAAACCGAAAGATAAAAAAAGGAATGGGTTGGTGGAAGAGGGTATTAAACCTTTAGCAGACGTATCTGGTCACTCAAATCATTCACATCTTCTTCCGAGATCTCATTTATCATTGGTTTGTTTCCCATGGCTTTAGCCCGCTCACCAAATCTAAGGGTGCTCATCGTTCTTTTTGTGTCTCTGCGTTACACAAACGAACTCAATAAGTACATCTAGTGTGCATCCTGTCATTAAGATGCTTAAGTGTTTTGAGCTTTGTTCTTTCAGCATATTTTACCATTAATTGAATGTTACCAAGACCTAAAATTTGCCCTCCTTATCTCTATACATATCATTGTATTGATAGAATCTTAATACGTAGTACCATCAGGCTATTATGTTTATATTTAACTAATTAGTGATAACAAGGTGAAGAGAAATACTTGTCGCTCGGAAAAATGTTGCACAGGATAGTGAGTTTTGAATTTCCACCAAGAGATTCTTGCAATAAATGCGTCAAGCATGAAGTTTTATGAAGACTGCGATCGGATATTCCAGGGTGTACGTTTTTCACCAGAGCGTTTACAACATGGCTGCACCAATAGTTAAGAATGAAAATGTGAATAGAACACTAATGAAGTTGTTGTTTTTATGTTCCCTATTTTGGATGCTAACACAGGGAGTTCATAAAGTTATACCCGAGATCCGACAGAGACTTCTTCAAGAACTTTTCTTCCTCCACACAATGTTTAGTAGCGTCACGTACGTTTGTTCCCACTCCAGCAAGATCAACAAGGTTGATCCTGCTTGTTCTGGTAGTATTGAAACATCTTGATGAGGCTCCCTGTGCACAGATAGTATTTGATCATTCGCTCATCAGATTGGAATACGCAAAGATAGTAAAAAAATAAGTATACCTTATTCCAAGACTCGACAATGAAAGAAAATATGACATGTGATCGAGAACTTTGAAAACTTGTGCTAGTTGCTCCGACTTTTCTGCTTGAAAGTCCCTGAATAAAGTGCACACCGGAACATGATATACAGAGTTGGAATCAGTGAAGAAATGATTACTTCATCAACAGAAGAAAATAGCGGTTTCCAAGATATACATAATATTCATAACTTAGAATACTTAATAGATGAAGCTGGCATGATACCTTCATCAGTATTTGAGCAACATCCTCGTAGCTATCTACATATTCCTCGGTCAGTTTCTCGACATAAATACCATTCTTTGTATCATCCTTTATCTGCCGTATGATACAATAAATAATCAACAAATTTACAGTCAACAAAGATTAACAATGGGAAGAAAAACTGTATAGTAGTGAAGCTAACCTTAAGGTTTCTCTGTGTTTGATCGATCAAATCACTGATTTGTCCATTGTATATCTGCAGGAAAAGATTGAGGAATCTAAGTCAGGAAATTCTAAAAACATGTTATGTCAAAAGAAAGAATCCTTCATATGGGTTTGGAAAATACCTCAAGAAAGGAACAACGGCACTGATAGTTCACTTCTTTTCCTGCGGACTTCATCTTCTCCTGCATCATAATTGGCAAAAGGGTGACGCTCATTGATGAACCAACCAACCCTAGCTCTCACAATCAAACAAAAGCTTTTAGCAAATAGTAAGAAAGCATAACTTACTCTCTGGATTTCAGAAAACAGCATCTGAAAGATTCGAGGAGCGAGTCCTTGCTCGCCTTTAGGAGATGGATCCTCAAGCATTGAACCTGCAGGACCCCACATGGTATAGGTCTTCCCACTTCCGTTCTAAGAGGAATCCAACAAAAGAGAAATATATTTTCAACTTCGTACGGTGATCAAATTGGTCTCAGTAGTAGCTCCTAAAAACACAATCATTCAATACCTGTCCATATGATAACACACTAGTGTTGTAACCTGATAATGCATCCCGAACCAAAGGAACACCTACTTGTTGAAATACATCATCCTGGCACATCAACAAGTAACAGACAAGTCAGACAAACACAATACAAGAAAAGATTACTCCTTTCTCTTCACCCTAATAGAAGAAAGAGAGTCGAACCTGATTTAGAATAGAGTCGAGAACAGAATCAAATGTAAACTGGCGATCCCTAACAGAATATGAATCATTGGAAACTTTTTTAACTTTCCAACAATACTCCTTTGTAGGTTTAATCCTCACCACAACCTTTTGATATACAAAAATTGAGTTAGAACCCCAAATTTTTATAAGAAAAGAAAGCAAAAAGGCTCTTAATTTCCTAAAATCCGAGCAAAAGAATTCTCCCAAAAATAGAAAGAACCAACCTTTACATGTGGATTCGAGGCTTCTTCTTCTTCTTCCACTTCATTCCGAAGTTTCACTGCCGACACTCCCTTTCTCTGAAAAGAATCACACCATTCAATCAACAAGACTCGAACCCGTTATGGGAAACAATAGAACAGATGAATCACACAATTCAATCAAATGAGAAGGATCTTTCACTTACCCGAGACAATGAAACTTCACCTCGGCGATTGAGTGATTTAGAGACAGATCGATTTCGTGGAGTGTGGATGTTTGGGTCGTGAGGAGGGAAGTTTTCGATGTCGGATCTAGGGTTTGAGTTTGGTTTCAAATGTGCGGATACGGATTTGGGAAGAAAACTCCATTTAGAGGAAGTGGGTAAGGCTCCGGTGAAGCGATTGTCTGCCATAGCTACCTAAAATGACACAGCTTGCGAGATCGAGCGATCTTGAGAGAATGAGAGAGAGAGAGAGAGAGATGAGCGAAAGATTCAAAATTTGAAGGAGAGGGAAATGAAAAAAAGGTAAATGATGATTTTTTTTTTTGAATTCGCTAGAAAAGATTCAAACTTTGATATTATCTATTTCTTCGGATCTACTTTACTCGACCGTTGTAGGATTCTTTTTCTCTTCTTTTCTTATCATATTTTTAAAAAGAGAAAAACAAATGATTGGTTATTAGGTGAGAGATAATAGTTGTTGCAGTTACAAAGATTTTGAATGGCCGGGACATTAATTTCTCTACATTTCATGTATTCATTCATGCTTTTGGTAAATCTGTGATATCCAAAGTA
Source organism: Camelina laxa (assembly GCA_024034495.1). Taxonomy (NCBI): domain Eukaryota; kingdom Viridiplantae; phylum Streptophyta; class Magnoliopsida; order Brassicales; family Brassicaceae; genus Camelina; species Camelina laxa. Next base: position 4,963,365 of record CM043885.1, on the reverse strand, counting down.
CTCTCTCATCCAACACAAGTGTTTTGACTGTCCTCTATGGCTCTATATATGGCTCTTTTATATATCCGGCATCTGCTTTATGTGAATACATTAGCCAAAGTGACTGACTAGCTAAACCAGCTACGGTTCTTACTGTCTTCGGCGATTTAATCAACAAGAAGCATAGACAATAGAGCATTAACATGATTAAAGAGGGACTAGTAGAGTAGTAGTCTACTTCTCTCATTCCACATATGGGACTAGGTCCTATAATTTATATTAGACATTATGCCCCTTTTTAAAATTACTGTTCACGTCCTCACGAGTAACTGATGAAGAAACAAATTCTCCAGCATTTACGACATTTTGATTTGGCGGTTTGCAAAAGAGTTTAAAACTTGAATAAAAAGATCCCTCACTTTCATTTCCTCTTTGTTATTCATTCATCTCCAATTTTGTTTATTACATGAATAAAAGAAAATATATGTTTTTCATAGTTTTGGAAGTAGGTGAAATGATGGAAAGCTGAAGTCTTCATTTTAAGTTGATCGCTACACTACTCAGTCCTGATCAGTGACCACTAAAGTAGATGCATTCAGTTTTGTGATATTTCCAGAGTCAGGAACAGGGAATCTGCAGGTTTGGGGTTCGAGCAACAGGAATGCAGTTAAGAGGGTTAGCCATAGTCAAGACCAATGCTCCACGAGACTCTTCCATATTAACCTTATCTCCTCCTTTGATTTTCCAGTCAAAGCATTGTACCATCACCCCAACCGCTGTTCCAACAAGAATGTAAGCTAGATTTACTCCAGGGCAGCCTCTCCTTCCGCTACCAAAAGGAATATACTTGAGTGCGTGTTCTCTCTTGTTTTCTTTTCCTCTTCCTAGAAACCTCTCTGGCTTAAACTCATTAGGCTCTTCCCAAAAATCAGGATCTCTCATCACAGCATAAGCATTAATAACTAGTGGTGTGTTCTCCTGTACATGAAACCCTCCGATCATACACCTTTCACAGGTTGTCCTTGCAAAGAGAGGCCCTGGTGGGTGCAGTCTCAGTCCTTCCTTAACAATCGCTTGCAAATAAGGGAGGTTTGGTAGATCTGTTTCTTGAACCAACCTTGTTCTCCCTACAATAGAATCAATTTCTTCTCTTAACTTCATAAGAACCTTAGGGTTGTTTATAATCTCTGCCATTGTCCATTGTGTTGCATGTCTCGAAGTGTCGGTGCCTGCAACAACAAGATCCTGCAGTTGAAAAGGTTTCTTAGGTACAAAGACAATCAGCAAGTGCTATATTGGATTATAGATGAATCTGCCTATTACCACGAACAACGACTTTATGTGGTTACTAGTGATCTTACACTCTGCATTTTTGTCCCGGTAAGCTGCCAACAACACACCCATCATGTCCATATCTTGATCTTCGTCAAGTTTCTCTCTAGGTTCCTCAAGAATCCTATCCAGCACTTCACTGAATCTGCAGGAAACACTCATTATCTCCTTTTTGAACAGAGAGATTCCAAGCTTCTTAAGGGGCCTGTGCAACATGTTTGCCATGAAAATCTTCTTTGTCAAGGCAGTTGACTCCGTCACCAAGCCTCTAACTCTTTCCGCCTCACCATTCTCCTCAGAACAACTCCTCCCCATAATCATCTTGCAAATGCTATTGTTAATGAGCTTCATTGCTTCCTTACTAATCTCAACGCTCTCGTTCTTCATTGCCTTATCAAACAGACTCATGTAAAACCGTTCTAGCTCATCTGCACGGATGCGTTGTGACCGCTCTAGTGCCTGAGGTCCGAGTAGTTTCGTGACCATTAGCTTCTTCATAAACTTCCAGTAGTCTCCATAAGGAGCGGTGAAAATCCAGAAGATCCGACCAAGAGGGACTCACCGATTGGGGGGTTTCCCCGAAAAGAGATGTTCACATCATGTGCCCTGAAGATCTCGTATGCCACAGAAGCCGAGGAAACAAATATTACAGGGACATTGAAGATGCAGAGATGGAGGAGAGGTCCATACTTCAAAGAGAGTTTCTGTAAGGACTTGTGGGTTAGAGTAGAGAGGAGCAAGTGAAGATGACCAATGATTGGCAGAGAAGGAGGGCTTGGAGGCAAATCAAAGCCAGCCTGTGAGCTCTTTAGTTTCTTGAAGAAGAGACTGTAACATAGGAGTAAAAAAAGGAAGCAGAGGAACATAAAGATGAAGCAGTTTTCAAAGTCGACAATCAATACTGCTGCCATTGTTTCTCAATACGATGAAACAGAGTATCCAATTATCAATAATCTATGAATGATGCTGTTTCATTTTAAGAAATATGTTTTCATTCTTGAAGAATGTAAACAATGGAAAGGTGAAAGTATCTATTTTTAAACAAGAAACGTTTCGGATCAGAAGTTCCTTGACACTCGTGACCATAATGATCATTAAATAAGTGAAAAGAGAATTTTTAAGAAACCCCACGTACTGACACATAAGGTTATACGTGTATCTTATCAGTCTTGTATATAAGAAATGTGCATGTGAAATACGCAAATTTTATGCAATAAATATGTTATTTTAAGTCTCTGACATAAGAAACACTCAATTAGCAAGACAAGCATCTATTGGAAAGTGCACACAAGTCTGGATTACTGATAGCCAATTTACACTTAACTAACATCTCTATTTTCCCCTTTCATCAGCGGAATCTATCTCATGAGAACGAACACTACTTTACACCAACGAACTAGCTATCAGAACAAGCAGATTCCAGATTCTCAAGATAGAAGTAGACTGCCACTGTGCCGTAACACTCATAAGTAGCTCAACTGCTACCAATTCAGAACCAAAACAAAACATAAAGACTTACAGTTTTTGAAATTGCAGTATTCTTTGTTTGTCACTTTACCAGTTAGTAAAAAACTGCCTTTCGTAAATCTCGTTCTTATCTAAAACCCCAACAGAACCTTACACAAGTGAAATTATCTTCTTTTGTAGTCTAGCAAACCCAATAAAAGTCACCAAAACCATTCAGGGGTTATAATTTTTATTGAACCTGATTTTATTACTGTGTTACATGGCATACTTGGTTGATCCCTGCGGCCTAAGAATTGTGTTGAATATGTAAAATTTCTACCAATCTGGACAAAGAACAACCTGCATCACGAAAATTATAGAATTGAACTGCTCTATGAAACCAAATCGAAACAGAGAAAAGAAGCATCTACCTTAGAACTCACCGATCTTAAGATGAATTCAAGAGTGAGAGGAAACAGATGATTGAACTGATGGAGACATAAAACCACATAAGTCAAGCAGATAGAAGAATCAAACTGCTCTATGTAAGGCAACTGAATTCGAGAAGGTAAAAAGGTTGGAAGATAAAGTCAGAGTATATGAACCATGCAACGATACAAACCGAAGGCAAAATAAGAGCTGAGTATCTCTATTGTTTAATAACATATCTACGCTCAAGAGATTCAAGAAACTCTTACGAACAAGAGGCAAAAATAGACAAGTTTTCTAATTTATTTATATTCAGAAAATGGAAAATTCAATACAAAACCATGTACATACAATTCATAGTCCATACAGTAAAGCATGAAATTAAACAAATCGGTAGTAAACTGAAACAATAACAACTTAGAGCAAATTTTTCTTACCAGTTTAACGAAATTCAGGACCCTTCTTAGTGTGCGAGTTCTGAGACATCTGATCAAATTACGAACTTGCATCGCAGATTAGCAAGTAAAGGCTAGCTTCGAGGAACAGGAGTGCACTTCAGGGGATGAGCCATGGACAAGTTTAGTCCTCCAGCCTCATCCATGTTCACCTTGTCTCCTTTGATCCTCCAGTCAAAACATTGCACCATCAATCCAACTGCGGTTTCAATAAATATATAACCCAGATTTGAGCCAGGACAGCCTCTCCTTCCACTACCAAAAGGGATGTACTTAAGCGCTTGCTCTCGTCTTTCATCTTCATGCCCTAATCTTGAAGAAGGTAGAAACCTCTCTGGTTTAAACTCCTCAGGGTATTCCCAGACATTTGGGTCTCTCATCATAACATATGCATTACCAACAAGTGTTGTCTTTTCTGGTACGTAAAAACCTCCAATCTTACACCCTTCTTGGAATGTCCTTACAAAGAGAGGCAATGGCGGGTGCAATCTCAATCCTTCCTTAACCACCGCTTGCAAATAGGGGAGCTTTGGTAGATCAGTTTCTTGAATCAACCTTGTTTTTCCTATCACAGAGTCGATTTCTTCTCTCAATCTCTCAAGAATGTTGGGGTTGTTAATGATCTCTGCCATTGTCCACTGAATTGATTGTGCTGAGGTGTCAGTACCTGCAAATAAAAGCTCCTGCAGTTATAAAACGTTTCTTAGTAACAAAACTTTGATATATCCTCAAATGAAATCAGTTTAATGAGACAAACATTTACCACGAAAAACGCCTTGATGTGGTTCCTGGAAATCTTATGCTCTGCGTTCTCATCTCCACAAGCTGCCAACAACACATCGACCATGTCCCTATCTTGATGCTCATCCAGTTTCTGTTCATGTTCCACAAGAACCCTCTCCAGCACCTCGTCAAAGCTGTTTGAAACACACATGATCTCCTTTTTAAACAAAGAGATTCCAAGCTTTTCAAGGGGCTTGCGCAGCAAAGTTGCAAACAAAACCTTTTTTGTCAAGCCATCTAACTGAGTAACCAATCCCCTGATTCTCTCAGCCTCACCATTCTCCTCTGAAAAACTTCTCCCCATGCTCATCCTCCAGAGGCTGTTGTTAATGAGCTTTGTTGCTTCCTTACCAATCTCAACATTCTCCTTCTTCACCGCCTTATCAAGCATGCTTGAATGAAACCGCTCTAGCTCACCAGCACGGATGCCTCGTGACCGCTCAAGTGCATGCGGTCCAAGGAGCTTAGTAACCAGGAGCTTCTTCATGAACTTAAAATAATCTCCATAAGGAGCACTACCAAAGACAGAAGATCCAATCAAGATGGAATCGTCGATTGAGGGGTTGTCGCGAGACGAGATGTTCAAGTCATGAGCCTTAAAGATCTCGTAAGCCATGGAGGCCGAGGAGACAAGGACTACAGGGAAGTTGAAGACGCGGAGATGGAGGAGAGGTCCATACTTAGATGAGAGTTTCTGTAAAGATTTGTGAGCTAGGGAAGAGAGGAGAAGGTGAGAATGGCCTATGATCGGAAGTGATGGAGGGCTTGGAGGTAAATCGCAGCCATAGGGGACAAGCCGTGAGTACTTAGGTTTCTTGAAGATGAAATAGTAGCAGAGGAGTGAGAAGAGGCATAGGAGGATTATGATGAAGCAGTTTTGGAAGTCAACGATAAGTGCTGCCATTGTTGCTAAAAGAGACAAGGTAAATGAAACCAGAGTATTATCATCCCAAGAATCTACGAAGATATGTATGATCTATAATAGTGTTTATGCCCATTACTTAAAATATGCTATAGATTTGGAAGTATCTGATATGAAGGAATCTTGAGTGTTTAAAGTAATATAGATTGATATCAGAATGCTTTTGGATACTTGTGGTCATATCTAGATTCTTGACCAGAATCCAAAGCTGCCTCAAAGCAGTGACAGAGAAAAGAAATTCAAGATTAGAAATTTAGAAGCTTGTAAAATATAATCTAGCAGAGAACTAAAAAAACTGCAAATATCAGGACTGAAAGTACACTCAAAGAAGATACTCACGAGCTATTTTAACTTTTTTTTTTACTGCAAAATAAACCAACCATTGATGAAGTCTATAACTGAGTTGACACCGTTAGGGTCCATGAACCTAACGGTTTGAGTCCAGAGAGCAAGCACTAGGGAATGCAATGCGAAATTAACTCCTATGTAGGTAAGAGAATGTTTCACGTCTCTGGCTCTTAATAAAATAAAGACCTAGAGAGACTAAGCCAGTAATGATTGCCTCCTGAAAACATTTTGTAGCAGTCAAACTACTCAAAACCAAACCAAGTTTTACTGAAAATACCAAACTTTTCAATTGTAATGAGAGACAAAACAAACAAAAATCTGACTTTGGATAGTAACCATATAATTTTTTTTTTTTTTTTTGAACCATATAATCTTTCAAAGCTAATTCCCTAATTAACAAACTCTTTAGTCCAATATATAAAGATTCTCAATTTCTGATAACCCATTAACAAAGAACAACCAACCTGAAGCAAACCATAAGAATCGAAACGAGCTACGACACGTAATCGAAACGAGCTACGACACGTAATCGAACCAACAAGTAAAACAAAATCGACCTAAAATTCACCAATTTCAAGATGGCCAATGACAACCACCTAATATTCACCAACGATAACGACTGAAGCAAACGACAAACCGATGGGTTTCTTTGATCACGACTGAAGCCCAGCAAACAACCACCTAGTGACGAAAGAGATGACAACAAGACATAATAAAGTGGAACATTGTTTCTGATTTCATCACAATAATAATTTCGGTTCGATATGTAAACCTAAACCAATTTTAACCGGGGAGCGTGTGATTCTTCTGCAATAAATTACGAATTTGGAAACTGCAGGTTAAAAAATGAAAGGTTTGGTTCGAGGAATAGGAGTCAACTTCAGGGGATGAGCCATGGTCAAGTTGAGTCCACCAGCCTCATCCATTTCGACCTTATCTCCTTTGATTTTCCAGTCAAAGCACTGCACCATTGTTCCAATTACCGTACCTATGAAAATAGAAGCTAGATTTGATCCAGGACAGCCTCTCCTTCCGCTTCCGAAAGCAATGTGCTTCAGGGCTCTTCTCTCATCCTCTTTCCCTAGAAGAAACCTCTCTGGCTTAAACTCATCAGGATCTTCCCAAGAACTAGGATCTCTCATCACAGCATATGCATTAACTACAAGTGTTGTCTTCTCTGGTACATGGAACCCTTTGATCTCACAACTTCTTTGGAACGTTCTTACCATGAGAGGCAACGGAGGGTGCAATCTTAGCCCTTCTTTGACTACAGATTCCAAATAAGGTAGCTTCGGTAGATCCGTTTCTTGAATCAACCTTGTTTTTCCTACAACCAAATCCATTTCTTCTCTCAATCTCTTAAGAATATTAGGTTTCTTAATGATTTCGGCCATTGTCCACTGTATAGTTTGCGCTGAGGTATCAGTGCCTCCAAGGAAAAGCTCCTGCTAGTTTCAAACGTTTGTTAGTCAGAAATGTTTTTTTCCGAGTTTTAATGAATCCTCAACTAATGAGAAGAACATTTGATTACCACGAACAACGACTTGATGTGGTTCCTAGTGATCTTATGCTCTGAGTTTTCATCTCCATAAGCTTCAAACAACGCATCCATCAGGTCGTTACCTTGTTGCTTGTCTGGTTTCTCTTCATGTTCCACAAGAACTCTCTCAAGTATCTCATCAAAGCTATCGGAAACATACATTATCTCCTTTTTGAACAGTGAGATTCCAAGCTTCTCTAGCGGCCAGCGCAATATGTTTACCAACAAAACCTTCTTCGTCAAGCCATCTAACTCGGTGACCAAACCTCTAACTCTCTCAGCCTCACCACTCTCCTCTGAGAATCTCCTTCCCATGCTCATCTTGCAGATGCTGTTGATAATAAGCTTCGTTGCTTCCTTACCAATCTCAACACTCTCCTTCTTCATCGCCTTATCGAGCAGGCTTGTGTAAAACCCCTCTAGCTCATCCGCACGGACGCTTCTTGACCGCTCGAGTGCTTGTGGCCCCAGCAGCTTTGTAACCAAGAGCTTCTTCATGAACTTCCAATAATCTCCATAAGGAGCACCCACAAAGACTGAAGATCCGATTAAGAGAGACTCGTCGATTGGAGGGTTGTCGCGAGACGAGATGTTCAAGTCATGGGCCTTGAAGATCTCGTAAGCCGTGGAGGCCGAGGAGACGAGGACTACAGGGAAGTTGAAGATGTGGAGATATAGGAGAGGTCCGTACTTGGATGAAAGCTTCTGTAAAGATTTGTGTGCTAGGGTAGAGAGGAGATGGCGAAGATGGCCTATGATGGGAAGAGACGGAGGGCTCGGAGGCAAAGCATAGCCAACTTGTTGATCCTTTAGTTTCTTGAAAAAGAGAGAGTGACAGAGGAGTGAGAAGAAGCAGAGGAGGAGTATGAAACTGAAGCAGTTTTGAAAGTCAATGGTCATCATTGCTGCATTTTTTTGCTCAAAGTGTGAGAGGTAGATAAAACAGAGTATTATCATCTCAAGAGTATGATGTTTGGACTAAGTTGTTGGTTTATGTGTATTACTGACATATGATGTATGTAACGTTAAAATAAAAGGAATCTAAAATGTTTCTGTAGCAGTAATAGATAAGAAGTTCTTTGGATACTAGCTAGTAATTTCCATCCCTAACCCTGACCAGAAGAGATATCTAACTATTACTTTGAAATAGGCTCAGAAAATTTAGTAGCCACGCCTTCTGAAAACGTTTTATAGCAACCAAGCTCCTCAGAGTAATCCAGCTCTTCCTGACACTAAATTTATCCAGAAACAGTTCTGAAAGTCAACACTGATAATTGCTGCCATTGTTTCTCCAAAGTGAAGAAGCAGATAAAACATAATCAGGGTTTCGTTTTAAAATGATTTCTTATTACTTCAAGAAAACGAAACAAGCTCACATTAAAATGCAGATGCAACATAACCTTGTATTTCTTAATAATATACTACACTCAGATCAGAAATAGACACTCGTGATCAATCTGATGATATCGATGATTATTATTTGAAATTCATATCTTCCAAAGCTGACAAAACAACTAAACATAGGATTAAAGATTTGACTCAAAGTGTAAGCAAAGTACCTCACACGGTCTTTTGAATGCTTTCTCGCAGAGATGCAACCTGTTTAGTATACATATTAAACAATCTATAAGTAATGGAAAACTTTAAAAATTAGTATACTCTTCCTAAATCAGGTAAGTTATCCGGTTATGTAAAAAGTAGAGTACCAAATATGTACGTTGAGAAATAGCGAATCTTGTTATATGATTCTTTAATAGCTATGCTTGCAAGTATTGCTTTGAATTTTTCTTTCCTTTCCTTTCCAGACATCAATCATGGTAATTTGAAGTTCCACGATTCAAGATAAATACACAACGAGAGAAAAGAGAAAGCAATGTACAAATTGGACAGTGTTAACGGTTTCTTACAGCAAACCGGGGAAGTAGAGAAAACCAAATCAAAGTTTCCTTATCAAGAAGGTCCTTGCAAGTTGCAACCTCTTTGAGTTCAGTGATATTATTATACTAGGTAACAATCCGCACTATATGCGGGAATAATCGATTTAAAGAAAATTATTATAAGTAAAATTATTATTTTAGAACCAATATTTGTTTGTGTCAAACATAATACGTAACTAAAGTTTTTTATTTATTTATTCAAAGCTGCGTTTTTCGTGTAAAAAATATGTTTCACCCGTAAAATCTTTAAATGTGAAAGAGAAAATATTGATAAAATGTTACTATTTATTGCAAAATGTCTTTTGTGTGGTTTAAAAATCAAATTCATATATTTTATGTTTTATTTTGTAATCATAACAATTTTGCATGTTTCTTGTGTAACTTTAACAATATATACTAAATTACGTGGTAGTTTAATTAATTAATTTTATTATATGTTAGTAACAATCGGATTCTAAACTAAATTTTCTGAAGATAATCTAATTTATTGATTTAATATTTGTGATTAGGCTATTTAAATATTTTGAGTTAGTCGGTTTGTTAATATTTTCTAAAAATAACGGATTACACTATTACCAAAAAAATCATTATAAAAAATTAATGAAATTTCAAAATCAATGTATTCGTGTATGAATACATTTCACCCGTGAATTATGTGAACATGGTAACAAAAAATATTTATAAAATGTTACAATTTATGGAAATATATATTTTTGTGTGTTTTAAAAATCAAATTTTTATATTTATGGTTAATCGAGTAACTATAACAATTTTTCATAATCTAATAATCACTCATTTTAAATATATTATGATTTTCTTGGGTACTAAGTTTATTTATAATGATAAGGTTTATTGTCTCATTCTTTTTTAATAGCACCTAGATTAATGTACAGTTATAACGTATATTCCTATCTGGTTATCAATATTTTCATTTTTTAATGTATATATAATCACACTAAATGTTGAGATTAATTAGTTTACATACTTAGATATTTATAAATAATCACACATCATGATATCCCCTAATTTGTTGTCATTTTTATATTTATTTATGAATATATATAAATCTATATTTATTGGGAATTAAATTTCCTTTAATGAGTTGGAGATAATTCAGAGGTAATATATTTCTTTTTACAATTAATTATAATAACTATTGAAAGCTTGTTATTTAAATTATTATGGTAATAATACTAACATAAAAAAAATAACATTTTTTATATGATTTTGTTAATAAGTTATATGTTCTTTTTTTTTAATTAATTTTATCTGTTTTATAGCCTTTTTAGAATATTTTACTTTTGATTTTAAGAAATCAATATTTTATATTGATTTTAGGAAATCAATATTTTATATTGATTTTAAGAAATCAATATTTTATATTTATTTCTTAAAAATAATATAACTTTGACTTGTATATTTGTAAGTAAATTTTAGTGAAAATTTAACTTAAAATAGTATGTAATTATTTAATTAGTTTTAATATGTGATATTTAAATTTGTGTGATAATTGATGATATATCTAATTATTATTCAGTTAATTGTTTTTTTTAATAAATCTAGTGGCATGTTAATGTAATTAAGTAGAAAATTTAAAGGTTTTTTTTTGCTAAATGTGTCTCGAACTCTTGGCGACGACACATCAGCTTGAACTTTTTCAAGATAATGTTTCTCTATTAATATACACGATACCAGCTATCAGCTTGAACTTTTTCAAGATAATGTTTCTCTATTAATATACACGATACCAGCTATCAGCTTGAACTTTTTCAAGATAATGTTTCTCTATTAATATACACGATACCAGCTATCAAAGTACACACTGATTGCAGTAGGACAAGATAAACCGACAGATACGAAAAACTCCACGAATAAACTAGGACAACACACAATTGTTTAAGGTTCCACACTTCTACACATAAGCCAAAGTAAATCAAAAACTTCGGACACTGTAACATAAAAATAAAAGCAGAGCTACCTTATTACTTACCAAAGATTCATGAACTCCTATTCTGCAGATTCTATGTTAATAATCTTAGGGTTCTAGAAACAGGAGTGATCTTAAGAGGATGCGCCATCGTCAAGCTCAGTCCTACAACAGCTTCTTCCATGTTAATTTTCTCTTCTTTGATTCTCCACTCAAATCCCTGCACCATCACTCCAATTGCAGTTCCAATAAAGAAATAAGCTAGATTTTCTCCAGGACAGCTTCTTCTTCCGCTTCCGAAAGTAATGTACTTAATTGCTTGCTCTCTTCTCTCCTTCTCCTGATCTGATCTTGGAGAAGCTAGAAACCTCTCTGGTTTAAAATCATCAGGATCTTCCCAAGAATCAGGATCTCTCATCACAGCATAAGCATTAACCATAAAGGTTGTTTTCTCCGCTACGTAGAACCCTCCGACTCTACACCCTTCTTGGGAGAATCTTCCAAAGACAGGCCCCGCCGGGTGTAGTCTTAGCACTTCCTTGACCACCGCTTGCAAATAAGGGAGGTTTGGTAAATCAGTTTCTTGAACCAACCTTATATTTCCTACCACAGAATCAATTTCTCCTCTCAATATCTCAAGAACATTAGGATTGTTAATGAGCTCCGCCATTGCCCACTGTGTTGTTTGCACCAAGGTGTCCGTGCTTGCAAATAAGAGATCCTGCAGTTGCAAAATGTTTTTTCTTAAGCAGAACAGTTATGCATTCTCACTCAAACCACCTGATGGGAGGAACATTTACCGCGAAAAACGACTTGATATGATTCCTAGAGATCTTATGCTCTGCATTTTCATCCCTATAAGCTGCCAACAACACGTCCATCAAGTCCGTACCTTGTTGATGCATGTCTAGTTTCTCTTCGTGTTCCACAAGAATCCTTTCGAGCAGCTCATCAAATCTGCAGGAAACATCCATCATTTCCCTTCTAAACAGTTTTACAACAAGCTTTTTAAACCCCGAGCGCAACATGTTTGCCAACAAAATCTTCTTTGTCAAAGCATCTAACTCGGTAGCCAAAGCCCTGACTCTCTCAGCTTCACCATTCTCCTCTGAACAGCACCTCCCCATAATCATCTTGCAGATGCTGTTATTACTGAGCTTCAATGCTTCCGCACAGATATCCACGCTCTCCTTCTTCAGGGCCTTATCAAACAGGTTCTTGTAAAACCGATCTAGCACCTCTGCACGGACTCTTCGTGACCGCTCTAGAGCCTGTGGTCCAAGCAAGTGCGTAACCAGGAGCTTTTTCATGAACTTCCAGTAATCTCCATAGGGAGCAGAGATGAAGCTAAAAGATCCGGCGAAAAAGGAATCATCAGTCGGAGGGAAGCCACGAGACGAGATGTTAACATCGTGTGCCCTGAAGATCTCATAAGCAATCGAGGCTGAGGAGACGAGGACTACAGGGAAACTGAAGACCCGGAGATAGAGAATAGATCCGTACTTGGTGGAAAGTTTCTGTAAAGATCTGTGGATTAGAACAGAGAGAAGAAGGTGAAGATGACCGATGATCGGAAGAGACGGAGGGCTCGGAGGTGAATCAAAGTCAAGTCGAGGGTCCTTTGGTTTCCTGAAGATAAGAGAGTAACAGAGTAGTGAGAAGAGGCATACATGGATAAAAATGAAGCAGTTTTGTAAGTCAACTATGATCATTTCTGCCAAAGTGAAAGAGGAAGATGAGAAAGAGTATCTTTGCTAATAAAGAATCAATCATCCCATGTACATATTAAATAAAAATAAGTAATGTATTTTATCTATCGTGGTAACTAATGCGGGACCAAGATAGTTCACTATTCTATATTACTATCAGTAGGCATTTACTTTTGTCAAAGAAATTATGTCTACTAAGAATCTAAGGTAGATGTTTTGATAAGAAAAACATGTCACTGCATTTTGATTTAACCAAAAACAAACTAATTATGCATCACTTGAATTGTGGTCGACTCCAGAGAAGCCACAGCAAGTTCCTAATAAAGAAAGAAACCAAAACACTGAAATAAAAAAGATTAATGGAGGAATCGCAAGACATACCAATATAGAGAGTAGCTTGACCATCTCCAATCTCGCCGCAGATAAAGTTCTTAGCAGATATTCCCGCATTCATGAATTCACATATCTAACCAAAGTGACCCGGCTTTATAGAAACTAGCTTTAGACTAGAAAGAGTAGTAAAAGTTTTACGAGCATATTGTATTAAAGCTGGATGTTGGGAAGTCCATGTAGATTAACTTTAACCGTAACTCTCGGAGAAGTCAGCTTCCAAGACACCACCATTGTGTGTCTCTCTCTCAAATGCTAAAACAGACGACACACAATAAAATCACCAAAGAACAACACTATATGGTCAGTGCTCACACGATTCAGCCGAGAGGCGAAAAAAAAATGACTATTCTGATTTTTATTCAAAAGAAAGGAAATTTATGAATCATCAGTACATAATGCTTAATGATAAGCCCAGAATTTTCAATCTCCTATCTCACAAAATCAACAAGCACAAACACATAAACTATCAAAATCAGTAACGATCTGTTCTAGAGAACACTACACTCACCCAAAATTCTCCGTTAAACAAAAAAAAAAAAACCGCTTTCATCCAAATTACAAAACACCTTCACATATGAAGATTTCTTCCTTTCTGGGCAATCAACGTCACAGACTCTCACATGAAGTGTAGTTGAAGAAGATAACGCAAAAGCTTTCTCAAATCTATCGCCTAATACGGTTTTTGAATCGGAGAAAGAACAAATTCAGAAGATTGATTGAAATTGAAGTCGATATATGAACCGATATATGACTTAAACCGAAGAACTGTACATAATTATTTACGGTTTCACAAACTAAACCAAACTAAACCAAAAAAATTAACAACTTTCGTCAAAAAAAAAAAAAAAAAAATTAACAACTAAACCGGGAAACTTGAGCACACAAAGCAGAGCTTCCTTTGTTACTCACAGGAACAACTTTTTTAAAAAAAATTCAAAGTTGAAGGGTTTGAGAGGTTCGAGAAACAGGAGTGATCTTAAGAGGATGAGCCATGGTCAAGCTCAGTCCTACAACAGCCTCTTCCATGTTAATCTTCCCTTCTTTAGTTCTCCAATCAAACCCTTGAACCATCACTCCAATTGCAGTTCCCACAATGACATAAGCTAGATTTTCTCCAGGACAGCTTCTTCTTCCACTTCCAAAAGGAATGTACTTGATTGCTTTCTCTCTTCTCTCCTCCTCTTGCTCTGTTTTTGAAGCTAAAAACCTCTCTGGCTTAAACACAAGTGGATCTTCCCAAGTTTCAGGATCTCTCATCAGAGCATAAGCGTTAACAACAAGTGATGTCTCCTCTGGTACGTAAAACCCTCTTATATTACACCCTTCTTTTGAGAACCTTACGAAGAAAGGACCCGGCGGGTGCAGTCTTATCGTTTCCTTAACCACAGCTTGCAAATACGGCAAGTTTTGTAGATCCATTTCTTGAATCAACCTTGTTTTTCCTACCACGCAATCTATTTCTCCTCTCAGTCTCTCAAGAACGTTATGGTTGTTAATGATCTCCCCCATTGCCCACTGTGTTGTTTTCACCGAGTTATCAGTGCCTGCAAACAAAAGATCCTGCAGTATTGCAAAACGTTAATTGTATAGGCAGAACAGTTTTTGATTAGTCAATGAAACTACTTGGAAGGGATGAACATAATTACCGCGATAACAGACTTGATATGGTTCCTTGTGATCTTATACTCTGCATTTTCATTTCGGTGAGCTATTAGCAACGCGTCCATTAAGTCCGTACCTTGATGATGCTCGTCTAGTTTCTTTTCGTGTTCTACAAGAATCCTTTCGAGAAGCTCATTGAATCTGTCGGAAACAACCATCGTTTCTTTTCTAAACAGTGAGGCAACAAGCTTCTTAAACCCTGCACGTAACATGTTTGCAAAGAAAAGCTTCTTTGTCAAAACATCTAACTCGGTAGCCAAAGCCTTGAATCTCTCTTCTGAACAACTCCTCCCCATGATCATCTTGCTGATGCTGTAGTTAGTGAGCGTCAATGTTTCCTTACTGATCTCCACGCTCTCTTTCTTCATGGCCTTATCGAACAGGTTCATGTAAAACCGCTCTAGCTCATCTGCCCGGATACCTCGTGACCGCTCGTGTGCTTGAGGCCCAAGAAAGTTTGTTACCAGGACCTTTTTCATGAATTTCCAATAATCTCCATAGGGAGCAGAGATGAAGCTGAAAGATCCGGCAAAAAGGGAATCATCGGTAGGAGTGAAGCCGCGATACGAGTTGTTTACGTCATGCGTCCTGAAGATCTCATATGCAACTGAGGCTGAGGAGACGAGGACAACAGGGAAACTGAAGACGCGGAGATAGAGGATAGGTCCGTACTTGGAGGAGAGTTTCAATAGAGATCTGTGGAGTATAGCAGAGAGAAGAAGGTGAAGATGACCGATGATAGGAAGAGAAGGAGGACTCGGAGGCAGATTAAAGCCGCTTGGCTTCTTGAAGAAGATATAGTAACAGAGATGTGGGAAGAGACATAAGAGGATGAAGATGAAGCAGTTTTGAAATTCTAGGGTGATCATTGCTGCCAGTATTTCTCAAAGTGAAAAAGAGGCAAATTACACAGAGAAATGTTCTTATTAAGAATCCATTAAACTTTTATGAGGCCATGATTTGTTTACTATAAATCATATTTTGTTTTCTTGGGTATTTTATAAAGTAATGTAATAATGGAAAAGGGTAAAAGAGCATATCCATTCCTTTTTTTTTTTTTTTATGTATTAAGATTTTTTAATTATGAATTTTAATGTTATTTTATGATTTAAACTTTAAAGACACTTTTACATAGTTACATAAAACAACAATAAAAAGATTGAAGACACTTACTTGAGATATTTTCAAAAATAACCCTTATTCTATGTTATTTTTAAAAAATATCTCTTCATCTTGTACATTTTCAAAAATACCACTTTTCTATGTATAAAATAACTAAAGAAAAAAAAAACTGTAAATAATAAACCTAACCCCTCAAAACTATATACTAAATATAAAATAGAGAATCCAAACCTATAAAAAATTCTAAAAATTAATTTAACATATGTTGTAATTGTATAAAAAAGGGTAAAAATAAATTTTTGAAAAAATATCCAAAAAAAGATATTTCTAACAAATTTTCTACGAATTAACTAATAGAGATGGCCTAAGGTAAAAGTAAAATTTTATCAAGAACAAGTATATACGTCGCCATTTTAACAAATATACTTGCACCGTTGCACGCAGTCGTTTTTAGGGTTGTGCCAACAAAAAAACCGGTTTAATTAGTTATTTTAATAAATCATTACGTGTTTTTCTGAAATTGAAGATGTTGGTTTGAGGAAAAGGAAATCACCAATTAATTTCATGTTTCTAAGTACTATTTCCCTTTTCTACTTATGAAAGAAAATTGAAGGTTTTGAGTGAGCCAACCAATTAATTTCCTTTTTCTAGGTATTTCCTTTTTTTACTTATTGTTGTCGGTTCGGGTGTTTTATTATAAAGGCAGTGTTAATTAAGCCTTTGTTTTTATGGATCATCATCTAAAAAAACTTCTAGGTTTTAATCTCTCTTTCTCTATTCTCTAAGCTCTCTCACGATTCAGATTATATGGATAATCGTTTTATCAACGTTGGTCTAGTTGTTACTTCATAAGCGAGATTTCGATTATCGTTTATCAATCATCTCTCAGTATGGATTTCGAGGCGCCAAGGAGATACTCACATTCAAGGAATTTTGGAGGAATCAAGAGAAAGCCGCAAGATTTCGCAGAAGATGTAGTTCCGAGAAGACCTTATGCCCCTTCTGACAATACAATGAAGAAACAAGGTCCAACTAAGTTATCAAGGAATCTGGTTTGGACGTCAAAACAGTACAAAGCGCCAGAGGGGAACAGGCCACGAAAGAATGAAGAATCCAATCGGTCAACAAAACCACCAGTTTTAAGCAGAGAATGTTCCGTGTCGTCAAACCAGCCGAGAAAAATTGTTATTTCAGACACCAAAAAGAGTGTATGTTGTAAGTTTTGGAAAGCTGGAAACTGCAGGAGGGGTGAGCAGTGCCAGTTCTTACACTCTTGGTCTTGTTTCCCTGGATTGGCCATGGTAGCTTCGCTTGAAGGACACAAGAATGATATAAAGGGGATCGCCCTCCCTCAGGGTTCAGATAAACTCTTTTCAGTCAGTAGCGATGATACATTGCGGATTTGGGACTGCCATACTGGTCAGTGTGTACATACCATCAACCTCCAGGCTGAGGCGGCTGCAGGATCCCTAATCAGTGAAGGCTCATGGGTTTTCCTTGGCTTGCAAAACGCTGTAAAGGCTTTTAATGTTCAGACCAGTAAAGATTTGCATCTTGACGGTGTGGTTGGTCAGGTTCATGCAATGACTGTTGCTAATGGAATGCTTTTTGCTGGAACAAGTTCGGGAAGTATATCAGTCTGGAAAGCTACTACTGACTCTGATGTGTCTGATCCTTTCAAGTACCTCACGTCTCTCGAGGGACATCATACTGGTGAAGTCACTTGTTTTGTTGTTGGAGGTCAACTACTGTACTCTGGTTCTGTCGATAAAACAATAAAGGTGTGGGATCTCAACACCCTGCAATGTGTAATGACACTGAAGCAACATACCAACACTGTCACGTCACTCTTATGCTGGGACAAGTGTCTGATATCGTCTTCCTTGGATGGGACCATAAAAGTTTGGGCTTTTTCTGAGAATGGAAGCTTGGAAGTTACTCATACACGCAGACAAGAACAGAGTGTTCATGCTCTTTGTGGGGTGCACGATGCAGAGGCCAAACCCATCATATTATGCTCTTACCAAAATGGAACTGTTGGCACTTACGACCTACCATCTTTTGAAGAAAGAGGAAAGATGTTCTCTACGCACACGATCAGCACACTTACGATTGGTCCTGGAGGATTGCTATTTAGTGGTGACAAGACTGGGAACTTGCATGTATGGAGCTTAGCTGCTGGCACCAAAGTTTAGTCACATATGAATTATGATCTCTTTTGTAATATGACTCAAAGATTAAATATTGTTTGTCAAACTATTTGTAAGAATGCATGAATTGAAACTTTAGTGTTTTCCGATTATGAATTCATGATGCTGATACATATTATTTACAAAGAGTCTATGGACGGAAGTTTAGCTCAGAAATAGAATGATGGCATTCTTGTTTCATCCATGTAAAAAGATAATACATAGCTTATATGTTACATATGTTAACCCAAAGATATGCTTTCTCAGACAAAGAACCTTCATGTTCGCGATATATTTCCTCCGCATGAGCGGTAGTTACATAAACTGCATTGGCGAGCTAGCTGTGTTTTCAGCCATAGAGAACATACACAATCACTCCAATCAGAGGCCACACCGATACACGAGCCCATGTCGAAGATCTGTAATGTTAGCAGCTCAATAGATTAGAGGAAAACACCAACTATGACCAAAGGACACCAATCCACCTAAACTTTTGCTCTCTTTCTCCCATCTACAGAAACAAATTTTCTCATCATAAAACTATATGTTTTTAAACAGGAACAGTTAAGGTAAAACGGTGTCCTGAAGTTAGATTCCAGTAATAAATCTAGTTGTAGAAACAAGCACAAATAAAATGGTAAATGAAGGCGCAAGTGAGTGAACATATACTAACCCAAGTTTAACCAAAAGGTACATGTTTATGAGAATGCATATGATCGGCAGAAGGGAAATAAACGGGCACATGTAACCTATTTAAAAAGGAATTTCAAAACAATTTTTTTATTACTCATAAGACGACATATAATAAGGACAAAACCTTTATTGTGCAGTACAGATTGATTACCAAATCAATTATATAGCATTACCTCCAGAATGTCCAAAAGTGTACCTGGCATCATCCTGATCTATAGAACTCAGAAGAGCAACCAAACCAGCAAGGAGGAGACTTCCACCAAATACCACACAACCAATGTGTAAGAAGCCTATTAACCAACCATTTGGAATATTAGTAAAAGATAAGAGTAATAAAAGTCTTGAGGAATAAGACAATGCTGAACTAACTTACCCTGGGAAGCTCAGACACAACGAATGTTTTATGTCCTCTTTTACGCTTCATCTTCTTCAACAACAGGAAGCTATAACAGACTCCTACACAAAAAACACCAAAATGACTTATTACATCTTAAAATCTGAATCAATCAACCCACAATAACCAAATCATATGACAAAAATTAGAAATTTAAATTGAATTCAGAAACAAAAGCGGAGAGAAATTTTACCGGAAAAGGAAACCATAAATCAAAGTCGTCAAACCAGAGAAATCGAAAAGATCAGATCCGTCGTCGAGTCGAGAGGAAGAAGATAAAGAGGGAAGATTCAAAAACTTTTAGAATGAAAAGTTTGGAGGGAAATTGAGATTTTACCAAACTAGACCGGCGCTTGTTTCAACTGACTCACAAAATCTTCAAAAGTCGCTTATTAGACCCGAGAGACCGAGACGGAGCCTTTCTAGATTTTAAGACTTTTAGATCTGCAAAATTCATTGTTACGTCGTCGTTTTATATCTTGGGCTTAATGGGCCTGTTGAGACTAGTTTGGTTTTTTTTTTGTTTGCTGAGATTATTTAAAAAAAATAATAATTTGGTAAAGAGAGAGAACAAAAAATCATTTCTACTTGTAAAAATAATAAATATTGAACATCTGAATCTAAAATTTTTTGAAAGGAGTTGGTGTTGATGTGACTTAGGTGATTGTCGTAGTCCGGAAAATCGAGTTTCCAATAGTGAGTGTTGATTTTGGCGAAATCGGTACGAGTGTCATAGTTGCAAAATTGGGTTATTAGCAAAATAATTGCCGGAAAACAAAATATAAAATGTTGTTTTTGGTTAATTTTATCAATTGATGGTTTTATGAATTACTCTAACAACACCTTATCCATATTAACTGGAGCTGAAACACTACTTGCACACCAAGAGATGTATAAAAATACATATTCAACCTTTAGCCACTTTTTTCTTTTATTAATAGAATTTTTGAGTTCAAATATAATCATTCAAACTTTTGAGTATAAATCTATATAAACACTGAACTTATTTTACTAAATGATATACGACATATATATTGTTAAAGATAATATTTTCTTGTTATATCATTTGCGCGGGATTTTAGTTTAAATTTTGTATCAAATAAAAATTATTAAATATAAATATAATCTACTGAAGTGTAAAAGATAAATTTATATAAACGCCATACTTATTTTACTAATATATATAGCATATATTGTCTAGTGTCAGCAATAGTTTTTCTTGGCAAATCAACAATATATAACATTGTAACAAAAAGGACTTAAGAACCTCACTGGAAGAGTCGACAGTCTTCTGACATTTTATCCATTGAAGAGTTCATATTCATATCCCATGAAAACATCTTTTTAAAAGTTCTAACATAAAATATCGATCGTTAGCCTAATTATAGAGATCATTTAAACATATGAATATCTCACATTAAAAGCAAATATACAAAGTAATAAAATATAGGAAACCGTTTATTAGAGTTAAACATGTAAATACATGTATTCAATTTGCAAAAATATATAGTAATACAATATAGTCAACCAATTGTAATTGTTGAATTTTAGAGTTTTAAATTCTTATTTTAGGGTAATTACTATTCAGAAATACAAATATAAATTCAAATCTTTGCTTCTTTGTTTTATTAAAATGAAGTTTTTTATAATTCTTCTTAAACGACAAATGTAATCCATGATATAGTTTATTTTCATAAATATATATTATTTTTATTTATAATTACAAAATATATTAGTTACATAAGATATTTTTAATGATATTTCTTGTATATCTTGTGTTTTAGAGAATATATACAAATAAGTTGATTTTAGATATATTTTATATATCCATTAAAATAAGTTGAATTGATTTTTATTAATTTCACATATCTTATATATTAATTAACTTTATATTATTAAGGCTATAATGAATAAACTTTACTATTTTAAAATACCTTTTAAAGTAATTTAATTTTTATTTTAAATTGTTTTTCAAAATTAAACTGGAGTTATTTATTTGTTCCTAAAGCTGTGAGGAAAAATATGCACAAATATTACATGTAGTTTCTTTTCTTTTCTTGATTTTTCGTTTTCCTAAAATATTGTATAGAATCAGATTTATATTTGATTTACTATGTATTTAAATGTTTATCTTATTTAATTCTGATGTCTGTTTTCCATACTTAAATATTCTAACCGATTAAGATTTATGCAAAATTATGGTTGATTTAATACATAATAAATATATTTGAAGAGTTAGTAGGATCAACTAATTAGGTATTAAATTATCTGCGCGTATCCGATTTAATTGGAAGGTAAGAGAATTTTATTTCAATGATATACTAATGAATAATTATTGATTACTAACCTTTTTATTTAAAAACTACCAAAACAAAACAAAGTCATAGTCCAAAATTGGTCCATGAGTATTTGTATAGATATAGATGACACTTGGTATATGATTAAACGCTTAATAATTTCTTCGACAATAGACATCGATCTTAATTACAATAGTATATGATATGGGGATCATTACAAGGGTGATTAGGTATCTATTAATTTTAAATGAAACTTGGAACTTTATTGACTAAACTTCAAACCAAAAATCTCCACATTTTTCCCACCCAAAATCACTTCGTAAATCCCTTCCATAATAAACCAAACTTAAAACCAAAATACGTAACGACTCAACCGGAAAACGTGGACGACACAGAAACATAAAAGTCCAACCTTTCCAAACGTGGAAAGGTTGCTTTATTAACGATTTTACAGACTCGTACGTGAAAATTCACAACTTGTGGTTAGGCAGATTCGAATTTTAAAGGGTTCACGGTTCGAGCAACCGGAATGAACTTAGGAGGATGAGCCATGGTCAAGGTCAATCCTTTGATTGATTCTTCCAGGTCAACTCTATCTCCTTTAACTCTCCAGTCAAAACCCTGCACCATCATCCCAACAACACTGACTAGAATGACATAAGCAAGATTTTCTCCGGGACAACCTCTCCTTCCCCTGCCGAAAGGAATGTACTTTAACTTTCTCTCTTCTCTCATCTTCTTTCCCTGACATAGAAGATGTTAGAAACCTCTCTGGCTTAAACTCATCAGGATCTCCCAGTAATCTCAGTAATCTGGATGGGCGGGCTCATCACCTGGTACATATATTAACAACATATACGTATAAGAAAAGTCACAAAAAATTTATAAGTTAAAAAAGCTCCAAAAAAAAAATTTTGTAAGTTAAGGAGACCCAAAAACAAAATTTGTAAGCTAAAAAGGACACAAAGAAAAATTATATAACCAAAAGCCAAAAAATTAGTAAATTTTTAATAGGTTAACATTTTTTTAGTATGAAGGCTTATTATGTTTAAGCTCCAGCTTCGACGAAGGTAAGTTCAATTGGTTTGATGGATTGTGTTAATTAGTTTGTCTCTCTCCGAGAAAGAAATATATAAAGAAGGCACAAGCAAATGTCACTCCCATAAGCTGGTGAATGTATACAATCATGTCGTTTTATAAGTTTGGAGCTCAACATTAAAACCAAACAAATTGGACCTTTATGATTATTTTCCACGTCCTCTCTAAAAGATAAAGACAAAAGAAAAAGTGTGGAATAAGAAAAATATGCAGTCTACGGTTGAAAGATCTCCAGCGTGAACATTCATCTATCAGGTTTTGTATGGTTGCTCTTAGTTAAAACCATGCTAAACTACTTGAACACGCAAGTAAAATAACTCTACGATTAGCTTACTGTTGGTAAATATATTCCATGTTTTGTAAAATATTGGACGAGAAAACTAGTGGGCTTATGTAGAGAAAATGCAAATACATTTTCGTAATTTTCTATGCTATTTTAATTATAAAGAACAAAATATGATATGAAAACCAAAGAGATATTTACAATATAATTATAGTGGTTTAATAAACATCAACTTACCAATTACAGAAGTAATCGTATAATTATTGTGGTCCTCAAAATTACAAAATTTACCAAATTGCGTAAGGCAATTGCTATTTTGGTAACTACGGAGGCACGGCTCCACAAGTTTCCATGAAATTTACATTTTCATGTGCTATAAATAGTATTCATTGATTCTTGATAAGATAAGAGTATTCACTTTGTCATCATTTGCCTTTTCACTTTGAGCAAACAATGATCATCCTTGACTTCCAATGCTGCTTCATCTTCATCTCCCTCTGCTTTATCTTCTTATTCCTTTGTTACAATCTCTTCTTCAAGAAACCAAACGGCTCAATACGCTGTGATTTGCCTCCGAGCCTTCCTTCTCTTCCCATCATTGGTCATCTTCACCTTCTACTCTCTACTCTTCCCCACAAGTCTCTTCAGAAACTCTCCTTCAAGTACGGATCTCTCATCAGTCTCCGCATCTTCAACATCCCCGTAGTCCTCGTCTCATCAGCCTCAGTAGCTTATGAGATCTTCAGGACGCACGATGTGAATATCTCGTTTCGTGGTTCACCTCCCATCGACGATTCTCTCTTTGTTGGATCTTGGAGCTTCATTTTCTCTCCTTATGGAGATCACTGGAAGTTCATGAAGAAGCTCATGGTCACAAAGCTGCTCGGATCACAAGCGCTCGAACTGTCAAGAGTCGTCCGTGCAGATGAGTTACATCGGTTTTATGTGAGCTTGCTTGATAAAGCGGGAAAGAAGGAGACTGTTGACCTAGTTAAGGAAACTATGAAGTTAAGTAACAACAGCATTTGCAAGATGATTGTGGGGAGGAGTTGTTCAGAGGAGAATGGTGAGGCAGAGAAAGCTAGAAATTTGGCTAGCGAATCGATTGTCTTGGTGAACAAGGTTGTATGGGGAAGCATGTTGCGCCCACCGTTTAAGAAGCTTCTAACCTCATTGTTTAGAAAAGAAGTGATGGTTCTTTCCAGCAGATTCGACGAGTTGCTTGAAAGGATTCTTAGGGAATATGAGGAGAAGCTAGACGGGCATCAAGGCACGGAACTGATGGACGCGTTGTTGGAAGCTTATCAAGATGAAAACGCCGAGTATAGGATCAGTAGGAACCATATCAAGTCTTTTGTTGCGGTAAATATAACGTTCCACTCATTATTGAATAAGGTAGCTCCATTGAGAATCCAAAACTGTTGTCACGTACTAATTAAGAAACGTTTTTGCAACTGTAGGATCTTCTATTTGCAGGCACGGAAACCACAGCACAAACAACACAGTGGACAATGGCGGAGATCATTAACAATCCTAACATTCTTGAGAGACTGAGAGAAGAAATCGATACGGTGGTAGGGAAAACAAGACTGATTCAAGAAACGGATTTACCAAAACTGCCTTATTTGCAAGCGGTGGTTAAAGAAGTACTAAGACTGCACCCACCAGGGTCTTTCTTTGCAAGGGTCTCCCAAGAAGGTTGTAGGATCGGAGAGTTTTACGTGCCAGAGGAGACATCACTTATTGTTAATGTTTATGCTGTGATGAGAGATCCAGATTACTGGGAAGATCCTGATGAGTTTAAGCCAGAGAGGTTTCTAACATCTTCTATGTCAGGGAAAGAAGATGAGAGAAGAGAGAAAGCACTAAAGTACATTCCTTTCGGCAGGGGAAGGAGAGGTTGTCCCGGAGAAAATCTTGCTTATGTCATTCTAGGCAGTGTTGTTGGGATGATGGTGCAGGGTTTTGACTGGAGAGTTAAAGGAGATAGAGTTGACCTGGAAGAATCAATCAAAGGATTGACCTTGACCATGGCTCATCCTCCTAAGTTCATTCCGGTTGCTCGAACCGTGAACCCTTTAAAATTCGAATCTGCCTAACCACAAGTTGTGAATTTTCACGTACGAGTCTGTAAAATCGTTAATAAAGCAACCTTTCCACGTTTGGAAAGGTTGGACTTTTATGTTTCTGTGTCGTCCACGTTTTCCGGTTGAGTCGTTACGTATTTTGGTTTTAAGTTTGGTTTATTATGGAAGGGATTTACGAAGTGATTTTGGGTGGGAAAAATGTGGAGATTTTTGGTTTGAAGTTTAGTCAATAAAGTTCCAAGTTTCATTTAAAATTAATAGATACCTAATCACCCTTGTAATGATCCCCATATCATATACTATTGTAATTAAAGATCGATGTCTATTGTCGAAGAAATTATTAAGCGTTTAATCATATACCAAGTGTCATCTATATCTATACAAATACTCATGGACCAATTTTGGACTATGACTTTGTTTTTGTTTTGGTAGTTTTTAAATAAAAAGGTTAGTAATCAATAATTATTCATTAGTATATCATTGAAATAAAATTCTCTTACCTTCCAATTAAATCGGATACGCGCAGATAATTTAATACCTAATTAGTTGATCCTACTAACTCTTCAAATATATTTATTATGTATTAAATCAACCATAATTTTGCATAAATCTTAATCGGTTAGAATATTTAAGTATGGAAAACAGACATCAGAATTAAATAAGATAAACATTTAAATACATAGTAAATCAAATATAAATCTGATTCTATACAATATTTTAGGAAAAAACGAAAAAAATCAAGAAAAGGAAACTACATGTAATATTTGTGCATATTTTTCCTCACAGCTTTAGGAACAAATAAATAACTCCAGTTTAATTTTGAAAAACAATTTAAAATAAAAATTAAATTACTTTAAAAGGTATTTTAAAATAGTAAAGTTTATTCATTATAGCCTTAATAATATAAAGTTAATTAATATATAAGATATGTGAAATTAATAAAAATCAATTCAACTTATTTTAATGGATATATAAAATATATCTAAAATCAACTTATTTGTATATATTCTCTAAAACACAAGATATACAAGAAATATCATTAAAAATATCTTATGTAACTAATATATTTTGTAATTATAAATAAAAATAATATATATTTATGAAAATAAACTATATCATGGATTACATTTGTCGTTTAAGAAGAATTATAAAAAACTTCATTTTAATAAAACAAAAAAGAAGCAAAGATTTGAATTTATATTTGTATTTCTGAATAGTAATTACCCTAAAATAAGAATTTAAAACTCTAAAATTCAACAATTACAATTGGTTGACTATATTGTATTACTATATATTTTTGCAAAATTGAATACATGTATTTACATGTTTAACTCTAATAAACTGGTCGACTATATTTTATTACTTTGTATATTTGCTTTTAATGTGAGATATTCATATGTTTAAATGATCTCTATAATTAGGCTAACGATCGATATTTTATGTTAGAACTTTTAAAAAGATGTTTTCATGGGATATGAATATGAACTCTTCAATGGATAAAATGTCAGAAGACTGTCGACTCTTCCAGTGAGGTTCTTAAGTCCTTTTTTTGTTACAATGTTATATATTGTTGATTTGCCAAGAAAAAACTATTGCTGACACTAGACAATATATGCTATATATATTAGTAAAATAAGTATGGCGTTTATATAAATTTATCTTTTACACTTCAGTAGATTATATTTATATTTAATAATTTTTATTTGATACAAAATTTAAACTAAAATCCCGCGCAAATGATATAACAAGAAAATATTATCTTTAACAATATATATGTTGTATATCATTTAGTAAAATAAGTTCAGTGTTTATATAGATTTATACTCAAAAGTTTGAATGATTATATTTGAACTCAAAAATTCTATTAATAAAAGAAAAAAGTGGCTAAAGGTTGAATATGTATTTTTATACATCTCTTGGTGTGCAAGTAGTGTTTCAGCTCCAGTTAATATGGATAAGGTGTTGTTAGAGTAATTCATAAAACCATCAATTGATAAAATTAACCAAAAACAACATTTTATATTTTGTTTTCCGGCAATTATTTTGCTAATAACCCAATTTTGCAACTATGACACTCGTACCGATTTCGCCAAAATCAACACTCACTATTGGAAACTCGATTTTCCGGACTACGACAATCACCTAAGTCACATCAACACCAACTCCTTTCAAAAAATTTTAGATTCAGATGTTCAATATTTATTATTTTTACAAGTAGAAATGATTTTTTTTTGTTCTCTCTCTTTACCAAATTATTATTTTTTTTAAATAATCTCAGCAAACAAAAAAAAAACCAAACTAGTCTCAACAGGCCCATTAAGCCCAAGATATAAAACGACGACGTAACAATGAATTTTGCAGATCTAAAAGTCTTAAAATCTAGAAAGGCTCCGTCTCGGTCTCTCGGGTCTAATAAGCGACGTTTGAAGATTTTGTGAGTCAGTTGAAACAAGCGCCGGTCTAGTTAAGTTCGTTTTGGTAAAATTCAATTTCCCTCCAAACTTTTCATTCGAAAAGTTTTTGAATCTTCCCTCTTTTATCTTCTTCCTCTCGACCCGACGACGGATCTGATCTTTTCGATTTCTTGGGTTTGACGACTTTAATTTATGGTTTCCTTTTCCGGTAAAATTTCTCTCTGTTTTTTGTTTCTAAATTCAATTTAAATTTATAATTTTTGTCATATGATTTGGTTTTTGTGGATTGATTGATTCAGATTTTAAGATGTAATAAGTCATTTTGGTGTTTTGTTTTGTAGGATCTGTTATAGCTCCTGTTGTTGAAGAGGATGAAGCGTAAAAGAGGACATAAGACATTCGTTGTGTCTGAGCTTCCCAGGGTAAGTTAGTTCAGCATTGTCTTATTCTTCAAGACTTTTATTACTCTTATCTTTTACTAATATTCCAAATGGTTGGTTAATAGGCTTCTTAGACATTCGTTGTGTGGTATTTGGTGGAGTCTCCTCAAAATGGCTGGTTTGGTTGCTCTTCTGAGTTCTATAGATCAGGATGATGCCACTTTTGAAACGGCCACATGTACATTCTGGACATTCTGGATAATCTGCATCGAGAGAGCTTAGAGAATAGGGAAAGAGAGATTAAAACCTAGAAGTTTTTTAGATGATGATCCATAAACACAAAGGCTTAACATTTCCTTTATAATAAAACACAAGAACCGCAACAATAAGCAGGAAAAGGAAAAACTAGAAAAAGGAAATTTATTAGTTGGCTCTCTCCAAAAGACCAAAACCAAAACTTCAATTTTCTTTCATAAGTAGAAAAAGGAAATACTTAGAAACATGAAATTAATTGGTGATTTCCTTTTCCTGAAACTAGTGGTGGGCATTCGGGTATCGGTTCGGATTCGGTTCGGGTAATTCGGGTTTTGGGTAATTCGGTTTATAATTTATAGAATCATATAGTTTATGGAAATTTCGGTTTGGGTTCGGTTCGGGTTTTTTTCGGGTTCGGATCGGTTTGAGTATTTTTTTGGAATACCTAAATATATCTAATATGTTTTTGGGTTCGGTCGGTATAAGTATTTTTTACCCATTTAGAACCAAAATACTCATACATAACTAAAATACCCTATATATAAATTGAATAACTATATCAAATTTTCATGAAGTTATAACTAAGAAATCATACAAAATAACTAAACAAAGTTAGAAACTAAAGATAGGCAAAACAAGCAAGAGAAAACATAATCCAAAAGTCTAATCCAAACCATAAACAAGTAGTAGAGTAGTAACATCCAAAATCAAACTCAAAAGTCTTATAAAAGCTAGAAGTAGGTATTGAGAAAATTGAAAGAAACAACAAGAATCAAAGACGAGATCGGTGGCATATGGTGAAGCATTGTAGGCGTCTCGATGTGGTGAAGCATTGAGGCGTCTTCACTATTTCCGTGTTTCAAAAGCAGATCAGATTGTTACTAAGTGTAGTACTGTATTAACAAGTAACAAGCAACAAAAGACCATGAAATTACTTTATATCCGATTATGAATCTAACTGAGTTAACTTCACCATCAAACTCTGGAACATAAACAACATAGGTTCGGATATACATGGGTACCAATTGGTATCGGTTCGAATCGGGTAATCCCGATACCCAAAAGTATTTACAATTAAGATCCAACTAAATATATTGGAGAGGATCCATACCGAATCCAAACCAGAGTTTTTCGGTTCGTTCCAATACGGATATTTCGGATCGGGTATTTTGCTCAGGCCTACCTGAAACCAACATCTTCAATTTCATAAACGGGTTTATTAAATAAATGGTTAGTTCGGTTTTGGTTTAGATATCTTTTTTGGCACAACCCTAAAACGGCTGCGTGCAAGTATATTAGTTAAAATGACGACGTATATACTTGTTCTTAAAACGTTTACTATTACCTTAGGCCATTTCTATTAGTTTATTAGGGTAATTCGTATAAAATTTGTTAGAAATATCCTGAATACTTTTAAAAATACATTTTCTTTTGAAATATTTTCATTTTACTCTTTTTACATAACTACAATATATGTTAAATTAATTTTTCGAATTCTTTTAAGATTTAGATTCTCTATTTATATTTAGGATATACTTAAAATTTAGTTACTTTATACATAGAAAAGTGGTATTTTTAAAAATGGACAAAATGAAAAGATATTTTAAAAAGTGACATAAAAGAGTTATTTTTGAAAACTATATAAAAATGTCTTTAAAGTTTAAATCATAAAATAACATTAAAACTCATAATTAAAAAATCTTAATACATAAAAAAAAAAAAAAGGAATGGAGATGCTCTTTTACCCTTTTCCATTATTACATTACTTTATAAAATACCGAAGAAAACAAATCATGGCCTCATATTAGTTTCATGGATTCTTAATAAGAACATTTCTCTTTGTAATTTGCCTCTTCTTCACTTTGAGAAATACTGGCAGCAATGCAATGATCACCCTAGAATTTCAAAACTGCTTCATCTTCATCCTCTTATGTCTCTTCCCACTTCTCTGTTACTATATCTTCTTCAAGAAGCCAAGCGGCTTTAATCTGCCTCCGAGTCCTCCTTCTCTTCCTATCATCGGTCATCTTCACCTTCTTCTCTCTGCTCTACTCCACAGATCTTTACTGAAACTCTCCTCCAAGTACGGACCTATTCTCTATCTCCGCGTCTTCAGTTTCCCTGTTGTCCTCGTCTCCTCAGCCTCAGTTGCATATGAGATCTTCAGGACGCATGACGTAAACAACTCGTATCGCGGCTTCACTCCTACCGATGATTCCCTTTTTGCCGGATCTTTCAGTTTCATCTCTGCTCCCTATGGAGATTATTGGAAATTCATGAAAAAGGTCCTGGTAACAAACTTTCTTGGGCCTCAAGCACACGAGCGGTCACGAGGTATCCGAGCAGATGAGCTAGAGCGGTTTTACATGAACCTGTTCGATAAGGCCATGAAGAAAGAGAGCGTGGAGATCAGTAAGGAAACGTTGACGCTCACTAACTACAGCATCAGCAAGATGATCATGGGGAGGAGTTGTTCAGAAGAGAGATTCAAAGCTTTGGCTACCGAGTTAGATGTTTTGACAAAGAAGCTTTTCTTTGCAAACATGTTACGTGCAGGGTTTAAGAAGCTTGTTGCCTCACTGTTTAGAAAAGAAACGATGGTTGTTTCCGACAGATTCAATGAGCTTCTCGAAAGGATTCTTGTGGAACACGAAAAGAAACTAGACGAGCATCATCAAGGTACGGACTTAATGGACGCGTTGCTAATAGCTCACCGAAATGAAAATGCAGAGTATAAGATCACAAGGAACCATATCAAGTCTGTTATCGCGGTAAAATGTTCATCCCTTCCAAGTAGTTTCATTGACAAATCAAAACTGTTCTGCCTATACGATTAACGTTTTGCAAATACTGCAGGATCTTTTATTTGCAGGCACTGATAACTCGGTGAAAACAACACAGTGGGCAATGGGGGAGATCGTTAACAACCGTAACGTTCTTGAGAGACTGAGAGGAGAAATAGATTGCGTGGTAGGAAAAACAAGGTTGATTCAAGAAACGGATCTACAAAACTTGCCGTATTTGCAAGCTGTGGTAAAGGAAACGATAAGACTGCACCCGCCTGGTCCTTTCTTCGTAAGGTTCTCAAAAGAAGGGTGTAATATAAGAGGGTTTTACGTACCAGAGGAGACATCACTTGTTGTTAACGCTTATGCTGTGATGAGAGATCCTGAAACTTGGGAAGATCCACTTGTGTTTAAGCCAGAGAGGTTTTTAGCTTCAAAAACAGAGCAAGAGGAGGAGAGAAGAGAGAAAGCAATCAAGTACATTCCTTTTGGAAGTGGAAGAAGAAGCTGTCCTGGAGAAAATCTAGCTTATGTCATTGTGGGAACTGCAATTGGAGTGATGGTTCAAGGGTTTGATTGGAGAACTAAAGAAGGGAAGATTAACATGGAAGAGGCTGTTGTAGGACTGAGCTTGACCATGGCTCATCCTCTTAAGATCACTCCTGTTTCTCGAACCTCTAACCCTTTAACTTTGAATCTGTTAAAAAAAAGTTGTTCCTGAGTAAACAAGGAAGCTCTGCTTTGTGTGCTCAAGTTTCCCGGTTTAGTTGTTAATTTTTTGGTTTAGTTTGGTTTATTTTGTGAAACCGTAAATAATTATGTACAGTTCTTCGGTTTAAGTCATATATCGGTTCAAAAACCGTATCAGGCGATAGATTTGAGAAAGCTTTTGCGTTATCTTCTTCAATTACTTGTGAGAGTCTGTGACGTTGTTGCCCAAAAAGGAAGAAATCTTCATATGTGAAGGTGTTTTGTAATTTGGATGAAAGCGGTTTTTTTTTTTTTTTTTTAACGGAGAATTTTGGGTGAGTGTAGTGTTCTCTAGAACAGATCGTTACTGATTGTGATAGTTTATGTGTTTGTCCTTGTTGATTTTGTGAGATAGGATATTGAAAATTCTGGGCTTATCGTTAAGCATTATGTACTGATGATTCATAAATTTCCTTTCTTTTGAATAAAAATCGGAATAGTCATTTTTTTTTTCGCCTCTCGGCTGAATCGTGTGAGCACTGACCATCAAGTGTTGTTCTTTGGTGATTTTGTTGTGTGTAGTCTGTTTTAGCATTTGAGAGAGAGAGAGAGACACAATGGTGGTGTCTTGGAAGCTGACTTCTCCGAGAGTTACGGTTAAAGTTAATCTACATGGACTTCCCAACATCCAGCTTTAATACAATATGCTCGTAAAACTTTTACTACTCTTTCTAGTCTAAAGCTAGTTTCTATAAAGCCGGGTCACTTTGGTTAGATATGTGAATTCATGAATGCGGGAACATCTGCTAAGAACTTTATCTGCGGCGAGATTGGAGATGGTCAAGCTACTCTCTATATTGGTATGTCTTGCGATTCCTCCATTAATCTTTTTTATTTCAGTGTTTTGGTTTCTTTCTTTATTAGGAACTTGCTGTGGCTTCTCTGGAGTCGACCACAATTCAAGTGATGCATAATTAGTTTGTTTTTGGTTAAATCAAAATGCAGTGACATGTTTTTCTTATCAAAACATCTACCTTAGATTCTTAGTAGACATAATTTCTTTGACAAAAGTAAATGCCTACTGATAGTAATATAGAATAGTGAACTATCTTGGTCCCGCATTAGTTACCACGATAGATAAAATACATTACTTATTTTTATTTAATATGTACATGGGATGATTGATTCTTTATTAGCAAAGATACTCTTTCTCATCTTCCTCTTTCACTTTGGCAGAAATGATCATAGTTGACTTACAAAACTGCTTCATTTTTATCCATGTATGCCTCTTCTCACTACTCTGTTACTCTCTTATCTTCAGGAAACCAAAGGACCCTCGACTTGACTTTGATTCACCTCCGAGCCCTCCGTCTCTTCCGATCATCGGTCATCTTCACCTTCTTCTCTCTGTTCTAATCCACAGATCTTTACAGAAACTTTCCACCAAGTACGGATCTATTCTCTATCTCCGGGTCTTCAGTTTCCCTGTAGTCCTCGTCTCCTCAGCCTCGATTGCTTATGAGATCTTCAGGGCACACGATGTTAACATCTCGTCTCGTGGCTTCCCTCCGACTGATGATTCCTTTTTCGCCGGATCTTTTAGCTTCATCTCTGCTCCCTATGGAGATTACTGGAAGTTCATGAAAAGCTCCTGGTTACGCACTTGCTTGGACCACAGGCTCTAGAGCGGTCACGAAGAGTCCGTGCAGAGGTGCTAGATCGGTTTTACAAGAACCTGTTTGATAAGGCCCTGAAGAAGGAGAGCGTGGATATCTGTGCGGAAGCATTGAAGCTCAGTAATAACAGCATCTGCAAGATGATTATGGGGAGGTGCTGTTCAGAGGAGAATGGTGAAGCTGAGAGAGTCAGGGCTTTGGCTACCGAGTTAGATGCTTTGACAAAGAAGATTTTGTTGGCAAACATGTTGCGCTCGGGGTTTAAAAAGCTTGTTGTAAAACTGTTTAGAAGGGAAATGATGGATGTTTCCTGCAGATTTGATGAGCTGCTCGAAAGGATTCTTGTGGAACACGAAGAGAAACTAGACATGCATCAACAAGGTACGGACTTGATGGACGTGTTGTTGGCAGCTTATAGGGATGAAAATGCAGAGCATAAGATCTCTAGGAATCATATCAAGTCGTTTTTCGCGGTAAATGTTCCTCCCATCAGGTGGTTTGAGTGAGAATGCATAACTGTTCTGCTTAAGAAAAAACATTTTGCAACTGCAGGATCTCTTATTTGCAAGCACGGACACCTTGGTGCAAACAACACAGTGGGCAATGGCGGAGCTCATTAACAATCCTAATGTTCTTGAGATATTGAGAGGAGAAATTGATTCTGTGGTAGGAAATATAAGGTTGGTTCAAGAAACTGATTTACCAAACCTCCCTTATTTGCAAGCGGTGGTCAAGGAAGTGCTAAGACTACACCCGGCGGGGCCTGTCTTTGGAAGATTCTCCCAAGAAGGGTGTAGAGTCGGAGGGTTCTACGTAGCGGAGAAAACAACCTTTATGGTTAATGCTTATGCTGTGATGAGAGATCCTGATTCTTGGGAAGATCCTGATGATTTTAAACCAGAGAGGTTTCTAGCTTCTCCAAGATCAGATCAGGAGAAGGAGAGAAGAGAGCAAGCAATTAAGTACATTACTTTCGGAAGCGGAAGAAGAAGCTGTCCTGGAGAAAATCTAGCTTATTTCTTTATTGGAACTGCAATTGGAGTGATGGTGCAGGGATTTGAGTGGAGAATCAAAGAAGAGAAAATTAACATGGAAGAAGCTGTTGTAGGACTGAGCTTGACGATGGCGCATCCTCTTAAGATCACTCCTGTTTCTAGAACCCTAAGATTATTAACATAGAATCTGCAGAATAGGAGTTCATGAATCTTTGGTAAGTAATAAGGTAGCTCTGCTTTTATTTTTATGTTACAGTGTCCGAAGTTTTTGATTTACTTTGGCTTATGTGTAGAAGTGTGGAACCTTAAACAATTGTGTGTTGTCCTAGTTTATTCGTGGAGTTTTTCGTATCTGTCGGTTTATCTTGTCCTACTGCAATCAGTGTGTACTTTAATAGCTGGTATCCCTCTATTAATATAAGAGAAAAATTATCTTGAAAAAGTTCACGCTGATTGTCGTCGCCAGAGAGCTCGAGACACATTTAGCAAAAAAAAATTTTACTTAATTACATTAACATGCCACTATATTTATTAAAAAAAACAATTAACTGAATAATAATTAGATATATCATCAATTATCACACAAATTTAAATATCACATATTAAAACTAATTAAATAATTACATACTATTTTAAGTTAAATTTTCACTAAAATTTACTTACAAATATACAAGTCAAAGTTATATTATTTTTAAGAAATAAATATAAAATATTGATTTCTTAAAATCAATATAAAATATTGATTTCTTAAAATCAATATAAATATTGATTTCCTAAAATCAATATAAAATATTGATTTCTTAAAATCAAAAGTAAAATATTCTAAAAAAGTATAAAACAGATAAAATTAATTAAAAAAAAGAACATATAACTTATTAACAAAATCATATAAAAAATGTTATTTTTTATGTTAGTATTATTACCATAATAATTTAAATAACAAGCTTTCAATAGTTATTATAATTAATTGTAAAAAGAAATATATTACCTCTGAATTATCTCCAACTCATTAAAGGAAATTTAATTCCCAATAAATATAGATTTATATATATTCATAAATAAATATAAAAATGACAACAAATTAGGGATATCATGATGTGTGATTATTTATAAATATCTAAGTATGTAAACTAATTAATCTCAACATTTAGTGTGATTATATATACATTAAAAAATGAAAATATTGATAACCAGATAGGAATATACGTTATAACTGTACATTAATCTAGGTGCTATTAAAAAGAATGAGACAATAACCCTTATCATTATAAATAAACTTAGTACCCAAGAAAATCATAATATATTTAAAATGAGTGATTATTAGATTATGAAAAATTGTTATAGTTACTCGATTAACCATAAATATAAAAATTTGATTTTTAAAACACACAAAAATATATATTTCCATAAATTGTAACATTTTATAAATATTTTTTTTTTACCATGTTCACATAATTCACGGGTGAAATGTATTCATACGAATACATTGATTTTGAAATTTCATTAATTTTTATAATGATTTTTTGGTAATAGTGTAATCCGTTATTTTTAGAAAATATTAACAAACCGACTAACTCAAAATATTTAAATAGCCTAATCACAAATATTAAATCAATAAATTAGATTATCTTCAGAAAATTTAGTTTAGAATCCGATTGTTACTACATATAATAAAATTAATTAATTAAACTACCACGTAATTTAGTATATTGTTTTTAATGTTACACAAGAAACATGCAAAATTGTTATGATTACAAAATAAACATAAAATATATGAATTTGATTTTTAAACCACACAAAAGACATTTTGCAATAAATAGTAACATTTTATCAATATTTTCTTTTCACATTAAAGATTTTACGGGTGAAACATAGTTTTACACGAAAACGCAGTTTTGAATAAATAAATAAAAAAGAGAATTCAACCAAAAAAAAACCCAAACTTTGTAGAATTTGCCAAAAAAAAACACCAATTCATGGTCTAGCCAAATAAACACTCACTTTTGTTTACTTACAAATTTACTTACAAACTTTTTATATTGACTTGCCAATTAACACACCGTTTATAAAGTTAACAGAAAAATTTAAACGTCATTAACAACACGTTACTGTTGGGGTTAAATCACACGACC
>CM043885.1:4716935-4926912 GCA_024034495.1 Camelina laxa | reverse complement strand
GAACACTTAAAATAAATAACCAGCAAGGAGAACTAGAGGCATACCAAATTAGCAAAGAAGTCGCTGTCACCAGAGATCAGCTTGGAGGACATGCTGGTCTTAGCACAGTTTATCAATGGAACTTTTCCAAGCTTTTCAACCTATTGAACAGCCAAAAAAATCTATATATTAACTTAAGAGGAGAGACAGCCACTTCAGAGAGAACTTAAATATGTCAATGAAAACAAAAATTGTAAAAAGAGAGAAAAGAGGCCAAAATGTAGACCATATGCTGGAGGAGCTTATAGTAACACAAATTAAAGTTTCATCAAATACTGTATACTCATTCAAAGACAAGATGCATGACGAAAGCGGCCAAAATGTAGACCATCATAACAGGACTAACCTTCGTTACTAGCTTCTCTTCTATGTATTTGCAAGATTCTCTCATCGCTAGCTGTCAACAGTAACACAGAATATGAACACAGAGGAAAAAAATCTGAAATTTAGGTCACTACATAATAAATATAGCATACCCTGTATCCACTGATAATTGATGTTGGATGTATTTTGTTCCTGACCAAATCATTTGCCCTCTGCAGAAAAATGCATATGCCCATTAATCATCAAGTGGAAAATTTTCACAAAACCAAAGAAAACAAGTAATCAAACAAACCTTGAGCAACTCAGCAGCTACAATAACAACAGATGTAGTACCATCACCAACTTCTCTGTCCTGGAGTTCAGCTAACTCAACAAGAACCTGTCACAGCAAAATAAGACAGACTCGTAACTAAAAATTCATAAGAACTCTTTTAAACACACACATAAATGCGCAACCGATGATACGAATATGCGTATAACCATCAAAACGCATCAATTACCTTAGCAGCAGGGTGTTCGACCTCTAACATCCTAAGAATAGTAGCACCATCATTTGTAATGGTCACATCACCAATATCATCCACCAACATCTGAAAAAAACAAGATGAAACACGATTGAACAAACTAGGAAAGTAAAACAAAGGCTAGCAGAGTACATATAACACAGATGCAAATCAGAAACCAATAAATTCAACAAAGCAGTCGAATAGGGGTATAAGAGTACAAACCTTGTCGAGTCCGACGGGACCAAGTGAGGTCTTAACTATATTCGAAACAGCTTGACAAGCCATCACTGCAAATAGAGTCATCAAATCCGAGTTAAACACCGCTCACAACAAAGGAAACATCCAAAATAAGAGATTCAAAACAAACCCTAGCTTAGAGATCGAACACGAACACGAACAAAAACAGAACAGATCAGGATGCGGAGAAATGAGAAATAGACGAAAGAGGGAGCGATAGAGAGAAAGCAGTACCGTTCTGAGTACGAACATCTTGGCCGGATTGTCTATCGCCGGAAATATCCGGATTTTGAGCGGAGATCGACATTATTAGGTTAGAAGATGAACACTAAAGGAGACGCAAATGGCCTCCAGATCGGAGATCTAAGCTCACAAGGGAAGTGCAGTGAGAGATTTATTCGTCTTTACACTGAAGCAATGAAAAATGCTTCTCAAAAGTTAAGAGAGAGTGGGACTCTCCGGCGGGTTTTTAACCCTCAAGGTTTCTGGAATGTACTGCCAGGGTATGAATGAAACGTCGACGTTTTCGGAACTATATATAGTTGGGCCGGAATAGAATATATTTTCTTAGGCCCATATGAGATAATCGGTCAAACACGAATTATGGGCTTCATGATTTGAACAAGAGGGAGGTCATCGTCATCGTCTCCGCTTCCTCCTCATCCGCATGATTCAACTTCTCCGGAGCCAACAATTCCATGATTTTAGCGCGATTTATCTAACAGCGTTGGTTTGTTTGGTTGGTTGGTATTGTCGCGATACATCATCATGTTGCTATATCTTGGGACCATCCGTTTCTCGGTTTTCTAATAAAGTTCAGATGCTTATTTTTTAATGAAAATTTGTGATACTTATACGACATTTTCAGAGCTACTACGAACTTCTCAAATCTAAGTTACTTGAACTTCATTAAACAATAGAGTTTTTTTTTTTTTATCTGCTCTGAATGGTTGATACTGGTGGTTGTGTAACTGAGTGATAAGAGAGGGTTTTGATTGCTAATATTGGCTCACACTGAGAATATAAAAAGTTGAAAATTGACATGATCCAGGACAGTTGTGATTTAAATCAGTTTACAGAGGCTTTTTTGAGAATCATGCGTTTAAAGGCTTGTAGAGCTTCTCCACCATCTTCCTATACTCTGTTACATTAGCAATACATCCAAAAAGAAAGAAAAAGACATAAGAAGAAGAACATCTTCATTGAATCAAAATGGTAAAAACCAGAGATGCTGTAATCTGGTTACTAATTCAAAATTACCTTCTTGATTGCTCCAAAGCTGAGCTGCTTGATTGTTCAATGGTGAGCTGATGTTCGGTTCTGATCAGATTCCATTTCCAACAAAAAGACACGAAAATCAGATATTGGATATCAAACCAACAGATAGATTCATAAGAAACCATAGACAGTTATAATATCAGACATAGAGTTTATAAGTTTACCTCCAAGAAGGCTCTGAATTGAGAGTAATATCGTCCTCACATCATAAGCGGAAGACCATTTATCCTGCAAACAATGTGAAACAGATACTGTTAAACTACTGCTTCTCTGATGTGTTGTTATAGCTTTAGCTCCATGGAATCAACAGTAACACAGACATAGAGCAAATGATTGTTATGTACCTGAAGAATGTCCAAGCAAATATTGCCATAGGGATCCACATTGGGGTGGAAGCAACACGTCTCAAACTTAACTTTGGGAGCTTTAAAAGGATAATCGTTTGAGAAAGAGAGCGAAAGTCTGTACTCAGTTCCTTCAAACACAGTGTCTTTACTCCCAGTGATGGTTCCTTTCCAGCAGAATATGTTGTCTTCCTCTGGAAAAGCCGATATCCCAGGATCACCTCCCATCTGCAAAACATAAAACCCAAAGGCCATATATAAGCGTCTAACCATATCAAAAGACAGGTCCAGTTCTGATTCTTTACATAAAAGAAAGGCAAGCAGAGATAGCTTACCATCAAGCCCATTAGTTCAGACTGCAGCCTGCATTTAAAGACGAACAAAGGATTAGTAAATCATTAAATTTGATTTGAGCAAGAAGAGATCTGAATCAGAACCAAACAAGAGGAAAACCCGATGAATCAAACTCTCAGAGGAATTATAGCAAACAGTTGGTGGGCAATAAAAGAACCCATAATTTCAGAAGAGAACAAAAGAGAAGTCACAATCAGTTTTTTTTGGATCCATCGTTTTGTCTAAAAATGATATAGAAACATGTAGACCACAAGAACTAGATATGGGTAGAGTCAAATCCTAATCTAATCTACCAAATCAAAACCAACAAAACAATCGAAGCGATTCCAATCAAAAAGAGGCTATAAAGACTATTACAAATTCCAGGATGCGAATTATTCCAAGATCGGCGGAACAAAGAAGTAGAAAAGAAGAAACCTTTTGAGAACGGATTGGCTATCGACGGTCTTATTCGGAGGAGCAGGTTGCTTTGATCCAGTGGCTACCGGTGTAGTCGCCGCCGCCGGAGTATTTCCTGTGTACCCATTTACCGTCGCCATCCCTTTTTCGCCTCTTCTTGATTGACAAACCCAACAATCGAAGTCGAAATTTCTGAAATTGAGATGCTATCGCGCGAGGAAGTACAGATTCACGAACGATCTAAATTGAAAAAGAAGGAGAAGAGAGAGAGAGAGAGAGAGAGAGAGAGAGAGAGAGTTCTTCTTCTTTTCTTTGAGATAGAGAGAGAGACGTGGGTCTGGGTTATAAAACGTGTACGACAAAAGAAACGACGTCGTTGTAAAAATAAAAGGAAATTATCTTTCCGAACGTTGTAACTTAGGATATAGCGAGCGGCTCTTTGGTGCATTTGAATTGAAAAATTCACCTAACTTATGTAACGGCTACTTCTTCTTTTTTTCTAATCATCAACTTTGATGTTAATGGGATTATATTCGTTTCGATAAAGGACACTTTACCATGGCAATTTTCCTTGGGATAAGAAAATTAGTTGATGTAATCATGTTTTGTAAGATCGATCATCCATCATAATTTACAAATCACAAGAGGCCAAACAAAACAGATAAGTTTATGTTTCTTTAGGTAAATCATTGTATTTTAATCAGAGTAAGTAATGAAGGTGATGTTGAGATAAAAGGCTTCAACAACACACCATTCTTGCCACTCTCTCGAGTTCCACTTGTGTGGGTCTAGAAACCAATTGTGATGATGCCTCTATATATACGCCTAATATTAAAGTGTTAAAGTCATGTAAAATGCACAATAGATTCAGA
This sequence comes from Camelina laxa, assembly GCA_024034495.1. Lineage (NCBI taxonomy): Eukaryota > Viridiplantae > Streptophyta > Magnoliopsida > Brassicales > Brassicaceae > Camelina > Camelina laxa. The sequence goes on along the minus strand of CM043885.1, from coordinate 4,922,559 downwards.
GATTCATGAGATATACAAGAAAGAGGGTTTGTTGAGAGGAAAAGAAAAATGAAGATCTTGTCACAATTGGATTCATTAAAAGGACACAGTAGTATCTTTGAAACCAATCCCAAAGTTAAGTAGAGACACACTTCTATAGATACATGATAACTTCCCTAAGTTTTCAACCTATTGAGAAACATCACACTACAAAGCCATCAGAGATGAATGACTACACAAGATAAGGGAGGGAGACGTACATACATAACCGATCATTAATAGAACTTAATGACTTTAGAGACTCTTTCAAAGAACACAGGACACATACTTGTGCTGAACATTATAACCTCTCTCATCCATTCTGGTACCACTCTTTGGAGTGTTCCGAGCGATGCAACCTCGTAAAGCAGCTCAGGTTCTTCACCAGATGAGTTATTCCTAAAAGTTAAGCTGAAGGATAAACCTGTAATGGTCAAAAATCAGGGAGAACAAAAAATCAGCATCGGTGCTTTTAAGGTGGTTGATGATCTCAAATAAGTTGGATGGTCCATCTTATGAATCACAGGTAAATAGGTCTTGCATGAAAATAACCCGGAGAAAGATACAGTGGATTAACTTTACGCAACAGAAAAATTACCGGTTGTTGGGTGCAACAGATGAATTACGTGTTCACCTTCATTATTATTAGTTGATAATTTCATTCCTAGCAAGTGTTCACCAAGAGCTTGAAATATACAACTAGCAGAATTACTTGATCCATCATTGGTTGTTTTGCAGCATTGTGGCTGAGAAACCAAGAGAGTTTCCTTGAAACAAAAAAGCAAGAATAAATATTAATACGGATAAACTTTATGATCCACGGGGTTAGTGAAACAAGATGTGCATCATTCAGCCCAGAACTGAAAGGATAAGAGGCGACTTGTTTTACCTTTGCTTTATGATGTTTGCTAATGAGAGGTGATACCATGTCCGTTTCCTCCACCATATCTTCTGACAGTCTGCTACGTTTTCTCATGCTTCTTGTTGTAACTCGAGCAGTTTCAGGTGTTATTGTCTCTTTTTTTTTTCCACTTTGATCTTCAAAGTTGCGAGGATATCCCTCTTGGATCTGCTCTTTTAGCTTGACAACTTCTTCAGTAAGTGCTTTATCTGTAAAAAAAAAAGTAAAAGTTCAAAAATTACAACAAAGATTTTATCCTAGATGGTGTTATAAACAAATCTTCATCACTCTCCTCCACAAGAACTTCACGTTATTTTCTCAGCCAAATTCCTAAAAAAAACTTCATCTATCACGTCCTATGAAAATGCTACATTCAATTTTGAGCAGAAACTATAGTTAACATTGCTTCTTCTTACTCTTTTGTTCTTCTTCTCTGAGACGATTTTGATACTCCAGACACTTGTCGTCTCTGTCAGATCTGTGGAACAAGATAGCTATAATTACATTTGCAAGGCATCATCCAACTTTACTCTAAATATAACCACATCAACAGAGGATCAAAATGAACACGGTAAATATAATAATGATGGATGTAGTACATGTCATTCCTCATTTTCTCAACTATCTCCAGCAAATCCTGGTTTTCACTTTTCAAATGCTGCATCAACTCCTCCGACGCTGCACCACACAAAGACAGAGACACTTAAGAACGATCTTCTTCCAAAATTTGTAGGCAGTAATAAACACAACACGAAAGAAACCCCAATTTTTGTAAATTCCAAATTACGAATATTCCGGAATCTAACCTAACAAGAGAGACATGCTCAAATCTCAAAATTGATGAAACTTATGAAAACAATTAGAGACGAATTGGTACCTGCAACAAAGTTGAGGAACTTCTCTTCAATTCCCTTATTAACTGCATCGAATTCGGAAATTTCCTTCTTCTAGACAAAAAAAAAGAGATCCAAATCAAAATCGAAGCCCAGAAATTACATGAAAAAATCGAAGGGAGAAGCTGATGAATTGAAAACCTTGAGTTTGATGTATTTGTCGTAGAGCTTGGCGTAGAGAGCTTCCATACTTCTGCAACTGAAGAGTGAGTGAAGATGAACCTCTAATTAAAATTGATGATGATACGCGACGGTCCCCAACAAAAGAAGCAAAAATCGAAGAGTTTACAATTTCGATTCGAGAGAGCAACGCAACACAATACGTTTCGTTTCCAGATTTGAGTGGCGAAAACTGAATTTAAAACACACACAAAAAAAAAATCCCAAAACTGACTGACGCCTATGAAACCAAACCAAGTACTACAGTGGATTTTAATATTAGGGCAATGTTTTTTTTTTATTAGCACTATTTAGAAAAAAAAAAAATAATAATTTTAGGTTCTTTTTTGACATAACTATTTGTTTTTTTTTTTAATAATAGATTTATTGCTTCCAGTGAAAATATTGCCTTGAAGAAAAACACTCTTCTTCATTTTATTTAACAAAAAAAAAACAGTACAATAAACCAAACTAAACCGAAGAACAATGCAGAATTGTTTTCGGTTTCACACAACAAAACAAACTGAACCAAAGATAACCAACCCAACCGGAAGACTACTTGGATATACGGAAACATAAAACATGCAAAGCTTCCTTATTTTTACCTGAACAATCTAGTTATCATAAAGTAAACTCACGAACTCTGATTCAAAGTTAAAGGGTTTGTAGTTCGAGTAACGGGAGTGAGCATAGGAGGATGAGCCATCGTCAAACTCAGTCCTATAACAGCCTCTTCCATGTTAATCTTCGCATCTCCTTTGTTTCTCCACTCAAATCCCTGCACAATCATCCCAATTGCAGTTCCTAAAAAGACATAAGCTAAATTTGCTCCAGGACAGCCTCTCCTTCCACTACCAAAAGGAATGTACTTCAATGCTTGCTCTCTTCTCTCCTCCTCTTGATCCCCTGTTCTTGAAGAAGTTAGAAGAAATCTCTCTGGCTTAAACTCTTCTGGATCTTCCCAGTAATCTGGATCTCTCATTATAGCATAAATATTAACAACAAGTGGTGTCTTCTCCGGTACGTCATACCCTTCCATCCTAAACCCTTTTTGGGAGATCCTTCCCATGACAGTTCCCGGCGGGTGCAGTCTTAGTACTTCCTTAACCACCGCTTGCTATATGGCCTATTTGGTAGATCGGTTTCTTGAATCAACCTTGCTTCCCCTATCACAGAATCGATTTCTCCTCTCAATCTCTCAAGAATGTTAGGTTGTTAATCATCCCGCCATTGCCCACTGTATTGCTTGGCCGAGGTATCCGTGCCTGCAAATAAAAGATCCTGCACGGTGCATAAAACTTTTCTTTAGTCACGAATCACAACGGTTTTGATTCTCAATGGAAACCACATGTGAGTAACATTTACCGCCAACATCGTCTTGATATGGTCCCTAGTGATTTTGTAACTCTGTGTCATCGTTTCTCCATAAGCTGCCAAACAACGCGCCGATCATCAAGTCCGTTTCTTGATGCATGTCCCTTTTCTTTTCGTGTTCCACAAGAAATTTTTCGAACATCTCATTTAATCTGTTGGAAACAGTCATTATCTCCTCTTTTTGAAAAGTGAGATTCCGAGCTTCTTAAACACGGATCCCAATACAATCTTCTTTCCCAAAGAAAGAGATTTGGTAGCCAAAGCCCTGAGTCTCTTTCTCCTCACCGTTCTCCTCTGAACAACCCTCCCCATGATCATCTTGCAAATGCTGTTGTTAACGAGCTTTACCGTTTCTTTACCGATCTCAACTGGCTCCTCCTTCATCGCCTTGTCGAGCAGGCTTGTATAAAACCGCTCTAGCTCATCTGCGCGAACGTCTCTTGACCGCTCGAGTGCTTGTGCTCCGAGAAGCTTTGTGACCATGAGCTTCTTCATGAACTTCCAGTGATCTCCATAGGAAGAGGAGATAACGCTTGAAGATCCGGCAAAAAGAGAATCCTCGATGGGAGCGGGACCACGTGAGAGAGATGTTCTCGTCCTGAGCCTTAAAGATCTCGTGAGCCATGGAGGCGGAGGAGATGAGGACAATGGGGATGTTGAAGATGCGGAGATGGAGAAAGAGGTCCATACTTGGATGAGATTCTGAAGAGAGTTGTGTAAGTAGAGAGAGAAGAAGGTGAAGATGACCAATGATTGGGAGAGAAGGAGGCTGGAGGTAGGTGAAAAGCCACGTCTTGAGCCGTTTGGTTTCTTGAAGAAAAAAATAGTAACAAAGGAGTGTCAAGAGGCAGAGGAAGATGAAGGTGGAGCATTGTAAGCCAAGGATGATCATTGCTGCCATTCTTGCTCAAAGTCAGAAAGCAAATGACAAGTACTAGAATTATACAAGTACTAGTGCCCCTTATAGCACATGAAAATGTACTATTTCTTGAAACCTGAGGTGACATCGTCTGAGGTGCCACTTGGTTGTATTATCTTTCGTTCATATTTTGAAAATTTCTTTAAAAGTAGCATACAAAACTCACCAAGGTATCTTTGGCATTTCGTCCAATATAAGCCTACTAAGGTAGTTATTTCATTTGCTTCTGTTCAAGCATCTAACCAAAGTTTAAAGAGAAAAACAATATTTATGTACCTAATGTGAATGTGCGGTGACATATGGTTCATTATTCTTTCAGACGAACAAGGCCGATATATGTTTTGTTCATTAATTTATTCGTATTAATTCATTCATAGATATAGTAAAAAACACATTTCAGCAAATTCATTTAAAGTATTAGACAAGCTAAACCTCTTTTATCCACACTCCCAATTACGAGTTGTGTTGCTCATTGAAGAAGAGTCTTCCAAATTTGCTCAAGTGATAGGACAAAAGGAAAAATGTTGTTTGTTGATTGTTTACATATGTACCTAATGTGAATGTGAGGTTATGAAAAAGTTGACTATGAAATTGAAAGACGAAAGAATGTGATCTCTAAATCAAATAAAATCCTCCTTTTTTGCTTCCTTGGTTTTAATTTTTTTGCCAAAGAGCCAAGAATGTGATCTCTAAATCTGTAAACACAAACACCTGTTTCTGTTTCAATGATATTTACACACTTAGAAAAAAAATAAAATATAAAAAAAAAAAAAAAGAAAATTCTATATATGTTGGTTGCCAAAACATTAATATATTGTCCATAAAAAATGAAAAAAGTATATTATATATTTTTCAATACCTTTTTAATTTATAAATTTTGAGATGACTCAGGGTCGGCTGATATAATCTCTACTATAATATTCAACCGAAAGTTACTAAATATATAAACTTATATTTAAAATTTTACGCTCACTTGTCATTACAAAAAACTTAATTAATTAATTAATATTTGTTAATTATTAATAAAATCAAAAAAATGGTTGACAGATAATATCACAATTTTCTACGGATGAGTACATAGTAAAAAAATAATTTGAATATGAATCTTACAATATCACAATTTTCTTAATTTAGACGTTATAAATGTACGTTTTAAAGTTTTCTATTTCTCCTTGCAAAATGCAGCTAACGAAAAGGAGAAAATAGTGATGTTAAAATGGATTTGGACACCCATATATTTAATTACTACTCCTTCCGTTTCAAAAATATATGATGTTTTAACCAAAGCACGCAAAATAAGAAGTATTTACTTTAACAAGTTTAACCAATCGAAATAATACTGCATAATAAAATACTAAACTAATCTAAAAGTTGCATAGAAACTTGAAAACATCATATATTATGAAGCAAAAAACTTCTTAAAATATCTTATATTTTGAAACGGATAGTGTATAACATTATGTCGTTTATCTTATTTATTTAAAAGTGTTAAATGGGTTTAAATTGGTAGCCCGATTAAACTTATTTAATTAGAAGGTTCACTCATAAATTAATGGATATCTATTTATGTTTAGTTTTAATTTTTTTTTTTTTGCTAAAAATTAGAAAGTCATCGTCGTCTTCGTCTATGAAACCTAAGAAGATCTAAAAGTCATCGTCGTCGTTGTCTTCTCTAAGTTCGACGAAGGTAAGTTTCCGAAAATTGGTTGATGGATTGTGTTAATTAGTTTGCTCTCTCCGAGAAAGAAATATATAAAGAAGGCACAAGCAAATGTCACTCCCATAAACTGGTGAATGTATACAATCATGTCGTTTTATAAGTTTGGAGCTCAACATTAAAACCAAAACAAATTGGACCTTTATGATTTATTTTCCACGTCCTCTCTAAAAGATAAAGACAAAAGAAAAGTTGTGGAATAAGAAAAAATGCAGTCTACGGTTGAAAGATCTCCAGCGTGAACATTCATCTATCAGGTGTTGTTATGGTTGCCTGAAAACCATGCAAACTACTTGAACACGCAAGTAAAATAACTCTACGATAGCTACTGTTGGTAAATATATTCCATGTTTTGTAAAATATTGACGAGAAAACTAGTGGGCTTATGTAGAGAAAATGCAAATACATTTTCGTAATTTTCTATGCTATTTTAATTATAAAGAACAAAATATGATATGAAACCAAAGAGATATTTACAATCTAATTATAGTGGTTTAATAAACATCAACTTACCAATTACAGAAGTAATCGTATAATTATTGTGGTCCTCAAAATTACAAATTTACCAAATTGCGTAAGGCAATTGCTATTTTTGGGTAGACTACGGAGCACGGCTCCACAAGTTCCATGAAATTTACATTTTCATGTGCTATAAATAGTATTCATTGATTCTTGATAAGATAAGAGTATTCACTTTGTCATCATTTGCCTTTTCACTTTGAGCAAACAATGATCATCCTTGACTTCCAATGCTGCTTCATCTTCATCTCCCCTGCATCTTCTTATTCCTTTGTTACAATCTCTTCTTCAAGAAACCAAACGGCTCAATACGCTGTGATTTGCCTCCGAGCCTCCTTCTTCTCGCCATCATTGTCATCTTCACCTTCTACCTTCTCTCTTCCCCACAAGTCTCTTCAGAAACTCTCCTTCAAGTACGGATCTCTCATAAGTCTCCGCATCTTCAACATCCCCGTAGTCCTCGTCTCATCAGCCTCAGTAGCTTATGAGATCTTCAGGACGCACGATGTGAATATCTCGTTTCGTGGTTCACCTCCCATCGACGATTCTCTCTTTGTTGGATCTTGAGCTTCATTTTCTCTCCTTATGGAGATCACTGGAAGTTCATGAAGAAGCTCATGGTCACAAAGCTGCTCGGATCACAAGCGCTCGAACGGTCAAGAGTCGTCCGCGCAGATGAGTTACATCGGTTTTATGTGAGCTTGCTTGATAATGCGGGAAAGAAGGAGACTGTTGACCTAGTTAAGGAAACTATGAAGTTAAGTAACAACAGCATTTGCAAGATGATTGTGGGGAGGAGTTGTTCAGAGGAGAATGGTGAGGCAGAGAAAGCTAGAAATTTGGCTAGCGAATCGATTGTCTTGGTGAACAAGGTTGTATGGGGAAGCATGTTGCGCCACCGTTTAAGAAGCTTCTAACCTCATTGTTTAGAAAAGAAGTGATGGTTCTTTCCAGCAGATTCGACGAGTTGCTTTGAAGGTTCTTAGGAATATGAGGAGAAGCTAGTCACGGGCATCAAGGCACGGAACTGATGGACGCGTTGTTGGAAGCTTATCAAGATGAAAACGCCGAGTATAGGATCAGTAGGAACCATATCAAGTCTTTTGTTGCGGTAAATATAACGTTCCACTCATAAATAAGGTAGCTCCATTGAGAATCCAAAACTGGTTGTCGTACTAATTAAGAAACGTTTTTGCAACTGTAGGATCTTCTATTTGCAGGCACGGAAACCACAGCACAAACAACACAGTGGACAATGGCGGAGATCATTAACAATCCTAACATTCTTGAGAGACTGAGAGAAGAAATCGATACGGTGGTAGGAAAACAAGACTGATTCAAGAAACGGATTTACCAAAAACTGCCTTATTTGCAAGGGTGGTTAAAGAAGTACTAAGACTGCACCCACCAGGGTCTTTCTTTGCAAGGGTCTCCAGAAGGTTGTAGGATCGAGAGTTTTCGTTGCCAGAGGAGACATCACTTATTGTTAATGTTTATGCATGTGATGAGAGATCCAGATTACTGGGAAGATCCTGATGAGTTTAGCCAGAGAGGTTTCTAACATCTTCTATGTCAGGGAAAGAAGATGAGAGAAGAGAGAAAGCACTAAAGTAATTCCTTTCGGCAAGGAAGGAGAGGTTGTCCCGGAGAAAATCTTGCTTATGGTCATTCTAGGCAGTGTTGTTGGATGATGGTGCAGGTTTTGACTGGAGAGTTAAAGGAGATAGAGTTGACCTGGAAGAATCAATCAAAGGATTGACCTTGACCATGGCTCATCCTCCTAAGTTCATTCCGGTTGCTCGAACCTGAACCCTTTAAAAATTCGAATTGCCTAACCACAAAGGTTGGTGAATTTTCACGTACGAGTCTAGTAAAAATCGTTAATAAAGGCAACCTTTCCACGTTTTGGAAAGGTTGACTTTTATGTTTCTGTGTGTCCACGTTTTCCGGTTGAGTCGTTAGAACGTAATTTTTGGTTTTAAGTTTGGTTTATATGGAAGGGATTTACGAAGTGATTGTGGGTGGGAAAAATTGAGATTTTTGTTTTGAGTTTAGTCATAAAGTCCAAGTTTCATTTAAATTTAATAGATACCTTAATCACCTTGTAATGACCCCATAATGTATATACTATTGTAATTAAGAGCGATGTCTATTGTCGAAGGAAATTATCTAAGCGTTTAATCATATACCAAGTGTCATCTATATCAACTATACAAATACTCATGCGACAATTTTTTCGGAACTATGACTTTGTTTCTTGTTTTGTAGTTTTTAAATAAATAAGCGTTAGTAACATGAATAATTATTCATTACTATATATTGAAATAAAAAACAAAGTCATAGTCCAAAATTGTCCATGAGTATTTGTATAGATATAGATGTATTCATATAAAGTTTGGTATATGACTAAACGCTTAATAATTTATTAGACAATAGACATCGACCTTTAGTTACAATAGTATTGATATGGGGATCATTACAAGAGTGATTAAATTTAAATGAAACTTGGAATTTTATTGACTAAACTTCAAACCCAAAATCTCCACATTTTTCCCACCCAAAATCACTTCGTAAATCCCTTCCATAATAAACCAAACTTAAAACCAAAATACGTAAACGACTCAACCGGAAAACGTGGACGACACAGAAACATAAAGTCCAACCTTTCTTTATTAACGATTTTACAGACTCGTACGTGGAAATTCACAACTTGTGGTTAGGCAGATTCGAATTTTAAAGGGTTCACGGTTCGAGCAACCGGAATGAACTTAGGAGGATGAGCCATGGTCAAGGTCAATCCTTTGATTGATTCTTCCAGGTCAACTCTATCTCCTTTAATTCTCCAGTCAAAACCCTGCACCATCATCCCAACAACACTGCCTAGAATGACATAAGCAAGATTTTCTCCGGGACAACCTCTCCTTCCCCTGCCGAAAGGAATGTACTTTAGTGCTTTCTCTCTTCTCTCATCTTCTTTTCCCTGACATAGAAGATGTTAGAAACCTCTCTGGCTTAAACTCATCAGGATCTTCCCAGTAATCTGGATCTCTCATCACAGCATAAACATTAACAATAAGTGATGTCTCCTCTGGCACGTAAAACTCTCCGATCCTACAACCTTCTTGGGAGACCCTTGCAAAGAAAGACCCTGGTGGGTGCAGTCTTAGTACTTCTTTAACCACCGCTTGCAAATAAGGCAGTTTTGGTAAATCCGTTTCTTGAATCAGTCTTGTTTTCCCTACCACCGTATCGATTTCTTCTCTCAGTCTCTCAAGAATGTTAGGATTGTTAATGATCTCCGCCATTGTCCACTGTGTTGTTTGTGCTGTGGTTTCCGTGCCTGCAAATAGAAGATCCTACAGTTGCAAAAACGTTTCTTAATTAGTACGTGACAACAGTTTTGGATTCTCAATGGAGCTACCTTATTCAATAATGAGTGGAACGTTATATTTACCGCAACAAAAGACTTGATATGGTTCCTACTGATCCTATACTCGGCGTTTTCATCTTGATAAGCTTCCAACAACGCGTCCATCAGTTCCGTGCCTTGATGCCCGTCTAGCTTCTCCTCATATTCCCTAAGAATCCTTTCAAGCAACTCGTCGAATCTGCTGGAAAGAACCATCACTTCTTTTCTAAACAATGAGGTTAGAAGCTTCTTAAACGGTGGGCGCAACATGCTTCCCCATACAACCTTGTTCACCAAGACAATCGATTCGCTAGCCAAATTTCTAGCTTTCTCTGCCTCACCATTCTCCTCTGAACAACTCCTCCCCACAATCATCTTGCAAATGCTGTTGTTACTTAACTTCATAGTTTCCTTAACTAGGTCAACAGTCTCCTTCTTTCCCGCATTATCAAGCAAGCTCACATAAAACCGATGTAACTCATCTGCGCGGACGACTCTTGACCGTTCGAGCGCTTGTGATCCGAGCAGCTTTGTGACCATGAGCTTCTTCATGAACTTCCAGTGATCTCCATAAGGAGAGAAAATGAAGCTCCAAGATCCAACAAAGAGAGAATCGTCGATGGGAGGTGAACCACGAAACGAGATATTCACATCGTGCGTCCTGAAGATCTCATAAGCTACTGAGGCTGATGAGACGACGACTACGGGGATGTTGAAGATGCGGAGACTTATGAGAGATCCGTACTTGAAGGAGAGTTTCTGAAGAGACTTGTGGGGAAGAGTAGAGAGTAGAAGGTGAAGATGACCAATGATGGGAAGAGAAGGAAGGCTCGGAGGCAAATCACAGCGTATTGAGCCGTTTGGTTTCTTGAAGAAGAGATTGTAACAAAGGAATAAGAAGATAAAGCAGAGGGAGATGAAGATGAAGCAGCATTGGAAGTCAAGGATGATCATTGTTTGCTCAAAGTGAAAAGGCAAATGATGACAAAGTGAATACTCTTATCTTATCAAGAATCAATGAATACTATTTATAGCACATGAAAATGTAAATTTCATGGAAACTTGAGGAGCCGTGCCTCCGTAGTTACCAAAATAGCAATTGCCTTACGCAATTTGGTAAATTTTGTAATTTTGAGGACCACAATAATTATACGATTACTTCTGTAATTGGTAAGTTGATGTTTATTAAACCACTATAATTAGATTGTAAATATCTCTTTGGTTTTCATATCATATTTTGTTCTTTATAATTAAAATAGCATAGAAAATTACGAAAATGTATTTGCATTTTCTCTACATAAGCCCACTAGTTTTCTCGTCCAATATTTTACAAAACATGGAATATATTTACCAACAGTAAGCTAATCGTAGAGTTATTTTACTTGCGTGTTCAAGTAGTTTAGCATGGTTTTAAGAGCAACCATACAAAACCTGATAGATGAATGTTCACGCTGGAGATCTTTCAACCGTAGACTGCATATTTTTCTTATTCCACAGTTTTTCTTTTGTCTTTATCTTTTAGAGAGGACGTGGAAAATAAATCATAAAGGTCCAATTTGTTTTTGGTTTTAATGTTGAGCTCCAAACTTATAAAACGACATGATTGTATACATTCACCAGTTTATGGGAGTGACATTTGCTTGTGCCTTCTTTATATATTTCTTTCTCGGAGAGAGACAAACTAATTAACACAATCCATCAACCAATTTTCGAAACTTACCTTCGTCGAAGCTTAGAGAAGACAACGACGACGATGACTTTTAGATCTTCTTAGGTTTCATAGACGAAGACGACGATGACTTTCTAATTTTTAGCAAAAAAAAAAAAAAATAAACATAAATAGATATCCATTAATTTATGAGTGAACCCTTCTATTAAATAAGTTTAATCGGGCTACCAATTTAAACCCATTTAACACTTTTAAATAAATAAGACTAAACGGATATAATGTTATACTTCTTCTGTTTCAAAATATAAGATATTTTAGAGAAGTTTTTTGTTTCATAATATATGATGTTTTCAAGTTTCTATGCAACTTTTAGATTAGTTTAGTATTTTATATTATGCAGTATTATTTCTGATTGGTTAAACTTGTTAAAAGTAAATACTTCTTATTTTGCGTGCTTTGGTTAAAACATCATATATTTTTGAAACGGAAGGAGTAGTAATTAAATATATGGGTGTCCAAACCCATTTTAACATCACTATTTTCTCCTTTTTCGTTAGCTGCATTTTGCAAGGAGAAATAGAAAACTTTAACGTACATTTATAACGTATAAATTAAGAAAATTGTGATATTGTAAGATTCACATTCAAATTATTTTTTTACTTTGTACTCATCCGTAGAAAATTGTGATATTATCTGTCAACCATTTTTTTGATTTTATTTAATAATTAACAAATATTAATTAATTAATTAAGTTTTTTGTAATGACAAGTGAGCGTAATTTTTTACAGATTTTAAGATTAGTTTTATATTTGTACTTTCCGGTTGATATAGTAGGATTATACAGCCGACATGAGTCATCTCAAAATTTATAATTAAAAAAGGTATTGAAAAAATATATAATATACTTTTTTTTTTTTTGGACAAACAAAGAAGAATCGTATTAATGTTTTGGCAACCAACATATATAGAGCTTTCTTTTTTTTTTTTTTTTTTTTTTTTCCTAAGTGTGTAAATATCATTGAAAAAGAAACAGGTGTTTGTGTTTACAAGATTTAGAGATCACATTCTTGGCTCTTTGGCAAAAAAATTAAAAACAAGGAAGCAAAAAAGGAGGATTTTATTTGATTTAGAGATCACATTCTTTCGTCTTTCAATTTCATAGTCCAACTTATTTTCACCTCACATTCACATTAGGTACATATGTAAACAATCAACAAACAACATTTTTCCTTTTGTCTCTATCACTTGAGCAAATTTGGAAGACTCTTCTTCAATGAGCAACACAACTCGTAATTGGGAGTGTGGATAAAAAGAGAGTTATAGCTTGTTCTAATACTTTAAATGAATTTGCTGAAATGTGTTTTACTATATCTATGAATGAATTAATACGAATAAATTAATGAACAAAACATATATCGGCCTTGTTCGTCTGAAAGAATAATGAACCATATGTCACCGCACATTCACATTAGGTACATAAATATTGTTTTTTCTCTTTAAAACTTTGGTTAGATGCTTGAACACGCAAATGAAATAACACTTAGTAGGCTTATGTGGACGAAATGCAAAGATACCTTGGTGATTTTGTATGCTACTTTTTAAAGAAAATTTTCAAATATGAACGAAAGATAATACAACCAAGTGGCACCTCAGACGATGTCACCTCAGGTTTTCAAGAAATAGTACATTTTCATGTGCTATAAGGGGCACTAGTACTTGTATAATTCTAGTACTTGTCATTTGCTTTCTGACTTTGAGCAAGAATGGCAGCAATGATCATCCTTGGCTTCCAAAACTGCTCCACCTTCATCTTCCTCTGCCTCTTGACACTCCTTTGTTACTATTTTTTCTTCAAGAAACCAAACGGCTCAAGACGTGGCTTTCACCTACCTCCAAGCCCTCCTTCTCTCCCAATCATTGGTCATCTTCACCTTCTTCTCTCTACTCTTACCCACAACTCTCTTCAGAAACTCTCATCCAAGTATGGACCTCTTCTCCATCTCCGCATCTTCAACATCCCCATTGTCCTCATCTCCTCCGCCTCCATGGCTCACGAGATCTTTAAGGCTCAGGACGAGAACATCTCCTCACGTGGTCCCGCTCCCATCGAGGATTCTCTTTTTGCCGGATCTTCAAGCGTTATCTCCTCTTCCTATGGAGATCACTGGAAGTTCATGAAGAAGCTCATGGTCACAAAGCTTCTCGGAGCACAAGCACTCGAGCGGTCAAGAGACGTTCGCGCAGATGAGCTAGAGCGGTTTTATACAAGCCTGCTCGACAAGGCGATGAAGGAGGAGCCAGTTGAGATCGGTAAAGAAACGGTAAAGCTCGTTAACAACAGCATTTGCAAGATGATCATGGGGAGGAGTTGTTCAGAGGAGAACGGTGAGGCAGAGAGACTCAGGGCTTTGGCTACCAAATCTCTTTCTTTGGGAAAGAAGATTGTATTGGGATCCGTGTTTAAGAAGCTCGGAATCTCACTTTTCAAAGAGGAGATAATGACTGTTTCCAACAGATTAAATGAGATGTTCGAAAGATTTCTTGTGGAACACGAAAAGAAAAGGGACATGCATCAAGAAACGGACTTGATGATCGGCGCGTTGTTGGCAGCTTATGGAGACGATGACACAGAGTACAAAATCACTAGGGACCATATCAAGACGATGTTGGCGGTAAATGTTACTCACATGTGGTTTCCATTGAGAATCAAAACCGTTGTGATTCGTGACTAAGAAAAGTTTTATGCACCGTGCAGGATCTTTTATTTGCAGGCACGGATACCTCGGCCCAAGCAATACAGTGGGCAATGGCGGAGATGATTAACAACCCTAACATTCTTGAGAGATTGAGAGGAGAAATCGATTCTGTGATAGGGGAAGCAAGGTTGATTCAAGAAACCGATCTACCAAATCTGCCATATCTGCAAGCGGTGGTTAAGGAAGTACTAAGACTGCACCCGCCGGGAACTGTCATGGGAAGGATCTCCCAAAAAGGGTTTAGGATGGAAGGGTATGACGTACCGGAGAAGACACCACTTGTTGTTAATATTTATGCTATAATGAGAGATCCAGATTACTGGGAAGATCCAGAAGAGTTTAAGCCAGAGAGATTTCTTCTAACTTCTTCAAGAACAGGGGATCAAGAGGAGGAGAGAAGAGAGCAAGCATTGAAGTACATTCCTTTTGGTAGTGGAAGGAGAGGCTGTCCTGGAGCAAATTTAGCTTATGTCTTTTTAGGAACTGCAATTGGGATGATTGTGCAGGGATTTGAGTGGAGAAACAAAGGAGATGCGAAGATTAACATGGAAGAGGCTGTTATAGGACTGAGTTTGACGATGGCTCATCCTCCTATGCTCACTCCCGTTACTCGAACTACAAACCCTTTAACTTTGAATCAGAGTTCGTGAGTTTACTTTATGATAACTAGATTGTTCAGGTAAAAATAAGGAAGCTTTGCATGTTTTATGTTTCCGTATATCCAAGTAGTCTTCCGGTTGGGTTGGTTATCTTTGGTTCAGTTTGTTTTGTTGTGTGAAACCGAAAACAATTCTGCATTGTTCTTCGGTTTAGTTTGGTTTATTGTACTGTTTTTTTTTTGTTAAATAAAATGAAGAAGAGTGTTTTTCTTCAAGGCAATATTTTCACTGGAAGCAATAAATCTATTATTAAAAAAAAAAAAACAAATAGTTATGTCAAAAAAGAACCTAAAATTATTATTTTTTTCTTCTTCTAAATAGTGCTAATAAAAAAAAAACATTGCCCTAATATTAAAATCCACTGTAGTATTTGGTTTGGTTTCATAGGCGTCAGTCAGTTTTGGGATTTTTTTTTTTGTGTGTGTTTTAAATTCAGTTTTCGCCACTCAAATCTGGAAACGAAACGTATTGTGTTGCGTTGCTCTCTCGAATCGAAATTGTAAACTCTTCGATTTTTGCTTCTTTTGTTGGGGACCGTCGCGTATCATCATCAATTTTAATTAGAGGTTCGTCTTCACTCACTCTTCAGTTGCAGAAGTATGGAAGCTCTCTACGCCAAGCTCTACGACAAATACATCAAACTCAAGGTTTTCAATTCATCAAGCTTCTCCCTTCGATTTTTTCATGTAATTTCTGGGCTTCGATTTTTGATTTGGATCTCTTTTTTTTGTCCAGAAGAAGGAAATTTCCGAATTCGATGCAGTTAATAAGGGAATTGAAGAGAAGTTCCTCAACTTTGTTGCAGGTACCAATTCGTCTCTAATTGTTTTCATAAGTTTCATCAATTTTGAGATCTGAGCATTTCTCTCTTGTTAGGTTAGATTCCGGAATATTCGTAATTTGGAATTTACAAAAATTGGGGTTTCTTTCTTGTTGTGTTTATTACTGCCTACAAATTTTGGAAGAAGATCGTTCTTAAGTGTCTCTGTCTTTGTGTGGTGCAGCGTCGGAGGAGTTGATGCAGCATTTGAAAAGTGAAAACCAGGATTTGCTGGAGATAGTTGAGAAAATGAGGAATGACATGTACTACATTCATCATTATTATATTTACCGTGTTCATTTTATCCTCTGTTGATGTGGTTTATATTTAGATTAAAGTTGGATGATGCCTTGCAAATGTAATTATAGCTATCTTGTTCCACAGATCTGACAGAGACGACAAGTGTCTGGAGTATCAAAATCTTCTCAGAGAAGAAGAACAAAAGAGTAAGAAGAAGCAATGTTAACTATAGTTTCTGCTCAAAATTGAATGTAGCATTTTCATAGGACATGATATATGAAGTTTTTTTTAGGAATTTGGCTGAGAAAATAATGTGAAGTTCTTGTGGAGGAGATTGATGAAGATTTGTTTATAACACCATCTAGGATAAAATCTTTGTTGTAATTTTTGAACTTTTACTTTTTTTTTTACAGATAAAGCACTTACTGAAGAAGTTGTCAAGCTAAAAGAGCAGATCCAAGAGGGATATCCTCGCAACTTTGAAGATCAAAGTGGAAAAAAAAAAGAGACAATAACACCTGAAACTGCTCGAGTTACAACAAGAAGCATGAGAAAACGTAGCAGACTGTCAGAGGATCCGGTGGAGGAAACGGACATGGTATCACCTCAGATTAACAAACATCATAAACCAAAGGTAAAACAAATCACCTCTTATCCTTTCAGTTCTGGGCTCAATGATGCACATCTTGTTTCACTAACGCCGTGGATCATAAAGTTATCCGTATTAATATTTTTTTCTTGCTTTTTCGTTCAAGGAAACTCTCTTGGTTTCTCAGCCACAATGCTGCAAAACAAGCAATGATGGATCAAGTAATTCTGCTAGTTGTATATTTCAAGCTCTTGGTGAACACTTGTTAGGAATGAAATTATCAACTAATAATAATGAAGGCGAACACGTAATTCATCTGTTGCACCCAACAACCGGTAATTTATCTGTTTGCGTAAAGTTATATCCACTGTATCTTTCTCCGGGTTGTTTTCATGCAAGACCTATTTTACCTTTGATTCAAAAGATGGACCATCCAACTTATTTAAGATCATCAACCACCTTAAAAGCACCGATGCTGATTTTTTGTTCTCCCTGATTTTTGACCATTACAGGTTTATCCTTCAGCTTAACTTTTAGGAATAACTCATCTGGTGAAGAACCTGAGCTGCTTTACGAGGTTGCATCGCTCGGAACACTCCAAAGAGTGGTACCAGAATGGATGAGAGAGGTTATAATGTTCAGCACAAGTATGTGTCCTGTGTTCTTTGAAAGAGTCTCTAAAGTCATTAAGTTCTATTAATGATCGGTTATGTATGTACGTCTCCCTCCCTTATCTTGTGTAGTCATTCATCTCTGATGGCTTTGTAGTGTGATGTTTCTCAATAGGTTGAAAACTTAGGGAAGTTATCATGTATCTATAGAAGTGTGTCTCTACTTAACTTTGGGATTGGTTTCAAAGATACTACTGTGTCCTTTTAATGAATCCAATTGTGACAAGATCTTTATTTTTCTTTTGCTCTCAACAAACCCTCTTTCTTGTATATCTCATGAATCTCTGAATCTATTGTGCATTTTACATGACTTAACACTTTAATATTAGGCGTATATATAGAGGCATCATCACAATTGGTTTCTAGACTCACACAAGTGGAACTCGAGAGAGTGGCAAGAATGGTGTGTTGTTGAAGCCTTTTATCTCAACATCACCTTCATTACTTACTCTGATTAAAATACAATGATTTACCTAAAGAAACATAAACTTATCTGTTTTGTTTGGCCTCTTGTGATATGTAAATTATGATGGATGATCGATCTTACAAAACATGATTACATCAACTAATTTTCTTATCCCAAGGAAAATGCCATGGTAAAGTGTCCTTTATCGAAACGAATATAATCCCATTAACATCAAAGTTGATGATTGGAAAGAAAGAAGAAGTAGCCGTTACATAAGTTAGGTGAAATTTTCAATTCAAATGCACCAAAGAGCCGCTCGCTATATCCTAAGTTACAACGTTCGGAAAGATAATTTCCTTTTATTGCTTTTACAACGACGTCGTTTCTTTTGTCGTACACGTTTTATAACCCAGACCCACGTCTCTCTCTCTCTCAAAGAAAAGAAGAAGAACTCTCTCTCTCTCTCTCTCTCTCTCTCTCTCTCTTCTCCTTCTTTTTCAATTTAGATCGTTCGTGAATCTGTACTTCCTCGAGCGATAGCATCTCAATTTCAGAAATTTCGACTTCGATTGTTGGGTTTGTCAATCAGAAGAGGCGAAAAAGGGATGGCGACGGTAAATGGGTACACAGGAAATACTCCGGCGGCGGCGACTACACCGGTAGCCACTGGATCAAAGCAACCTGCTCCTCCGAATAAGACCGTCGATAGCCAATCCGTTCTCAAAAGGTTTCTTCTTTTCTACTTCTTTGTTCCCCCGATCTTGGAATAATTCGCATCGTGGAATTTGTTAATAGTCTTTATAGCCTCTTTACGATTGGAATCGCTTCGATTGTTTTGTTGATTTCATTAGGTAGATTAGATTAGGATTTGACTCTACCCATATCTAGTTCTTGTGGTCTACATGTTTCTATATCATTTTTAGACAAAACGATGGATCCAAAAAAAACTGATTGTGACTTCTCTTTTGTTCTCTTCTGAAATTATGGGTTCTTTTATTGCCCACCAACTGTTTGCTATAATTCCTCTGAGAGTTTGATTCATCGGGTTTTCCTCTTGTTTGGTTCTGATTCAGATCTCTTCTTGCTCAAATCAAATTTAATGATTTACTAATCCTTTGTTCGTCTTTAAATGCAGGCTGCAGTCTGAACTAATGGGCTTGATGGTAAGCTATACCTCTTTGCATTTCTTCTATGTTAAGAATCAAACTGAACCTGTCTTTTGATATGGTTAGACGCTTATATATGGCCTTTTGGTTTTATGTTTTGCAGATGGGAGGTGATCCTGGGATATCGGCTTTTCCAGAGGAAGACAACATATTCTGCTGGAAAGGAACCATCACTGGGAGTAAAGACACTGTGTTTGAAGGAACTGAGTACAGACTTTCGCTCTCTTTCTCAAACGATTATCCTTTTAAAGCTCCCAAAGTTAAGTTTGAGACGTGTTGCTTCCACCCCAATGTGGATCTCTATGGCAATATTTGCTTGGACATTCTTCAGGTACATAACAATCATTTGCTCCTGTCTATATCTGTGTTACTGTTGATTCCATGGAGCTAAAGCTATAACAACACATCAGAGAAGCAGTAGTTTAACAGTATCTGTTTCACATTGTTTGCAGGATAAATGGTCTTCCGCTTATGATGTGAGGACGATATTACTCTCAATTCAGAGCCTTCTTGGAGGTAAACTTATAAACTCTATGTCTGATATTTTAACTGTCTATGGTTTCTTATGAATCTATCTGTTGGTTTGATATCCAATATCTGATTTTCGAGTCTTTTTGTTGGAAATGGAATTTGATCAGAACCGAACATCAGCTCACCATTGAACAATCAAGCAGCTCAGCTTTGGAGCAATCAAGAAGGTAATTTTGAATTAGTAACCAGATTACAGCATCTCTGGTTTTTACCATTTTGATTCAATGAAGATGTTCTTCTTCTTATGTCTTTTTCTTTCTTTTTGGATGTATTGCTAATGTAACAGAGTATAGGAAGATGGTGGAGAAGCTCTACAAGCCTTTAAACGCATGATTCTCAAAAAGCCTCTGTAAACTGGTTTAAATCACAACTGTCCTGGATCATGTCAATTTTCAACTTTTTATATTCTCAGTGTGAGCCAATATTAGCAATCAAAACCCTCTCTTATCACTCAGTTACACAATCACCACCAGTATCAACCATTCAGAGCAGATAAAAAAACAATATATATATATTGTTTAATGAAGTTCAACTTAGATTTGAGAAGTTCGTAGTAGCTCTGAAAATGTTCTAGTATCAGAAATATTCATTAAAAATTTAGTATCTGAACTTTACAAGAAAACCGAGAAACCGAAGTTCGCAGAAGAGAGTACACAAGAGAGTACGAACCAAACAAACCAAAGCTGTTAGATAAATCGCACTAAAAACAAGGAATTGTGAAATGTTGGCTCCGGAGAAGTTGGTTGAAACATGCGGATGAGGAGGAAGCGGAGACGATGATGAATGACGTTCTTTTCAAATCATGAAGCCCATGATTCGTGTTTGACCGACTATCATAAAATGGGCCTTATAAAGTATCTTTTTCCGGCCCAACTATATATATAGTTCTGAAAACGTCGACGTTTCATTCATACCCTGGCTGTACTTTCCAGAAACCTTGAGGGTTAAAAACCCGCCGGAGAGTCCCACTCTCTCTTAACTTTTGAGAAGCATTTTTCATTGCTTCAGTGTAAAGACGAATAAATCTCTCACTGCACTTCCCTCGAGAGCTTAGATCTCCGATCTGGAGGCCATTTGCGTCTCCTTTAGTGTTCATCTTATAACCTAATAATGTCGATCTCCGCTCAAAATCCGGATATTTCCGGCGATAGACAATCCGGCCAAGATGTTCGTACTCAGAACGGTACTTCTTTCTCTCTATCGCTCCCTCTTTCGTCTATTTCTCATTTCTCCGCATCCTGATCTGTTCTGTTTTTGTTCGTGTTCGATCTCTAAGCTAGGGTTTGTTTTGAATCTCTTATTTTGGATGTTTCCTTTGTTGTGAGCGGTGTTTAACTCGGATTTGATTTATCTATTTGCAGTGATGGCTTGTCAAGCTGTTTCGAATATAGTTAAGACCTCACTTGGTCCCGTCGGACTCGACAAGGTTTGTACTCTTATACCCCTATTCGACTGCTTTGTTGAATTTATTGGTTTCTGATTTGCATCTGTGTTATATGTACTCTGCTAGCCTTTGTTTTACTCTCCTAGTTTGTTCAATCGTGTTTTTTCAGATGTTGGTGGATGATATTGGTGATGTCACCATTACAAATGATGGTGCTACTATTCTTAGGATGTTAGAGGTCGAACACCCTGCTGCTAAGGTAATTGATGCGTTTTGATGGTTATACGCATATTCGTATCATCGGTTACACATTTATGTGTGTGTTTAAAAAGAGTTATTATGAGTTATTAGTTACTCCGAGGCTGTCTTCTTTTGTTGTGACAGGTTCTTGTTGAGTTAGCTGAACTCCAGGACAGAGAAGTTGGTGATGGGACTACATCCGTTGTTATTGTAGCTGCTGAGTTGCTCAAGGTTTGTTTGATTACTGGTTTTCTTTGGTTTTGTTGTTTGTCTTCCTAGAGTTGTGAAGATTTTCCACTTGATGATTAATGGTCATATGTATTTTTCTGCAGAGGGCAAATGATTTGGTCAGGAACAAAATACATCCAACATCAATTATCAGTGGATACAGGGTATGCTATATTTATTATGTAGTGACCTGCATTTCAGATTTTTTTTCCTCTGTGTTCATATTCTGTGTTACTGTTGACAGCTAGCGATGAGAGAATCTTGCAAATACATAGAAGAGAAGCTAGTAACGAAGGTTAGTCCTGTTATGATGGTCTACATTTTGGCCGCTTTCGTCATGCATCTTGTCTTTGAATGAGTATACAGTATTTGATGAAACTTTAATTTGTGTTACTGTAAGCTCCTCCAGCATATGGTCAACATTTTGGCCTCTTTCCTCTCTTTATACAATTTTTGTTTTCATTGACATATTTAAGTTCTCTCTGAAGTGGCTGTCTCTCCTCTTAAGTTAATATATAGATTTTTTTGGCTGTTCAATAGGTTGAAAAGCTTGGAAAAGTTCCATTGATAAACTGTGCTAAGACCAGCATGTCCTCCAAGCTGATCTCTGGTGACAGCGACTTCTTTGCTAATTTGGTATGCCTCTAGTTCTCCTTGCTGGTTATTTATTCCTAAGTGTTCACTCTCTGTTTTGTCTGGGGAGAATTTTTTCTACTTAAGTCCGCTCTAACAAATGACTGTTTTTAAGGTTGTGGATGCCGTTCTGTCAGTAAAGATGACAAATCAACGGGGAGAGATTAAATACCCTATCAAGGTCTGTTTCTGCTCCTCTGTAAATATTTCAAACATAAGAATATAAGATCTTTGGTGAAGATGGTACTTGTATGCTCAAAAAATTCTGCTTACCGCGTTTCAGGGCATTAATATTCTGAAAGCTCATGGTCAAAGTGCAAGAGACAGCTATTTGTTGAATGGATATGCACTTAATACCGGTCGTGCTGCCCAAGGGATGCCATTACGAGTGTCACCAGCAAAGATTGCTTGCCTAGACTTCAATCTTCAGAAGACAAAAATGCAATTAGGCGTCCAAGTTGTTGTTAACGACCCACGAGAACTTGAAAAGATCCGCCAAAGGTAGGTTGTGATCTTGATCCTTACGTGATATAGTATTTGCATTTTCTCTGGTAACAGGGTGTGCGGGATAGAGAAAGCTTAAGATATTGGCTCTATTGTATATTTCTACTGCTGATGTTATCTATGTTCCATACAGAGTTTTTTTTAATATGTTGCTGAATATTTGTTTTCACAGAGAAGCGGACATGACAAAAGAGCGAATAGAGAAACTTCTTAAAGCTGGAGCGAATGTAATTCTGACCACGAAGGGGATTGACGACATGGCACTTAAAGTGAGTTTGAAGTCCAATTTTTCTCTTGTTCCATACTTATAACTTAATTTTTTTTGTTTTCAAGTATAGCATGCCTGATTCTGATTCTTAGAAGGTATTTACTTGGATGCCCATTTCTTTTGCTTTTATTTCAGTATTTTGTAGAGGCAGGAGCTATTGCTGTTAGGCGTGTGCGCAAAGAAGACATGCGACATGTTGCTAAGGCTACAGGAGCAACCCTGGTACTTAGATATGCCTTATTCATACTAAAAGCATTAGGACCAACCTGCCAAACGTTTGACAAATATATATTATTTGTTTTAGGTTACCACTTTTGCTGACATGGAGGGCGAAGAAACATTTGATCCAGCACACCTTGGATCTGCTGACGAGGTTGTGGAAGAGAGAATCGCCGATGATGATGTTATATTGATTAAAGGAACCAAAACAAGCAGTGCGGTATGCCATTTGCTCTCTGCTTTAAATTATTGCTTAATTGTTGACAGTTCTTTATCACACAAAATCTATCTTAAATATATTATATTTAAAGTTATAAACATTATTACACAGAGTTTAGTCTAGCTTTGTCATGACTTTATAAGCTTTTTTTCTTTTCTGGAAGGTCTCGTTGATCTTAAGAGGTGCAAATGACTACATGCTTGATGAGATGGAGAGAGCACTGCACGACTCTTTATGTATTGTCAAGAGGACCCTTGAGTCCAACACGGTAACATCATTTTGCTTCCTGTTAGAAATATTCCTTGCTTTTAATAAATTTTACATTTCTTTTTTTACTCAAGACGGTTTCTTCTCAAACAGGTGGTTGCGGGTGGAGGTGCAGTTGAATCAGCACTGTCTGTGTATCTGGAGCACCTTGCTACAACCCTCGGCTCTCGCGAACAATTAGCAATTGCTGAATTTGCTGATGCTTTACTGATTATTCCAAAGGTGCGACCGACAATCATCAATAAAAAAATATGTCCTTTGTTCTTGACTATTTATATCTAACTATTGCTGTTCTATCCTCAGGTTCTTGCCGTAAATGCTGCTAAGGATGCCACCGAGTTGGTAGCTAAACTAAGAGCGTACCACCACACTGCACAAACAAAGGCTGATAAGAAGCACTACTCAAGGTAATAAGCAAAATCATTACTGAGCAGTTTGTGTCTCTTCCGCTTGTGCTTTCGTGGTTTCGTTTGAAAATGTTTGTTCTCATTGGTTTTATGTTGGTAAACCGCAAATGCAGCATGGGACTTGACCTCGTAAACGGAACCATCCGTAACAATTTGGAAGCAGGAGTTATCGAACCGGCTATGAGCAAAGTGAAAATTATCCAGGTGAAGCACTCGGCTTACTTTTTCACATAGACTATATATAAGCAAGTGATCTCTTTCTAGATTTTAAAGGACCTTTTGTTTTTGTGACCAGTTCGCAACAGAGGCAGCCATAACAATTCTGCGAATTGACGACATGATCAAACTGGTGAAGGATGAGAGCCAAGGCGAAGAGTAAATCAAAGCTCAGCTCCTCGTCAGTCTTGCCGTATCCTTAGTGTGTTTTTGTTCGCATTTTATCACTCACCACCTTTCCTTAGCTTCTTTTTTGCGCTGTAACAATATTAGCCTCTGAAACAATAGTTTCTGTTACTCGTTTCTTTCTCGCTTTTTACTTGAAAAGAAATTTTTGCTTTTCCTTCGGATAATTCATGTAATGAATTGGGGCTTTTGTAGTTTTGTACTTTTGTTACCTAAACAATATGGATTCATTTGTTTCTGCCTTCACGACTTGTAAACGTGATTCCCTTTCAAATTTCATTTATTACTAGAGTAAGATTCTTTTTCTTTGGGATAAAACGTAATATATTTACACAATTACGGGCAGAAATCAAATAGATGTTCCTACAATATTTACACATAGCTACATGTTTGACTATACAATCTAAATCTACACAAACAATTCATACGGATTGTATGGTTTTAACACTTTGTGACGAAGCCAGTAACAATGCAGAGCCAATGCTGGAACCATCTTCCATAGCCTTAACCACTACGTGTTGAGCTACATCTTCTCCCAATATATCTCTCAAAGCTTCGTCCATGTATTCTCTGAACATCCTGTAATTTAAATACAGACCTCCTTCTACTGCCACAACTGTTCTTCTCATTATCTGCTTATCACTTCTCCTTCCTCCTCCGCTCCCATCTCTCCCTACCTTCTTCAAGATTCCTGCAATTCCTGCTGCTGCTAGCCTGGCCGCTCTGCGTGTCACCACATCACATATCTTTACTACAAGTTTCCTCACCTTCAATGGTACCTCTGCTACCTGTTGTTATGAACAAGAGAACACGCCATGGGATCAAAGATATCAGCCATCATTATGTTGAATGATTGTGAAACAGAACAATACTTTGCATCACAATATTCTTGTTTGCTTACCCCTAAATCTTTCAAGATTCTTGCTACTTCTAGTAACTCGGGTGTGTCATCTTCATGCATTGCTGAGACAGAATTTGTTCTGTGAATGGAGTAAGATTAAATTTAACACAAAATACAACTAATAGCTACTTTTACAATTTCTGCAATAGGAAATGAAGTATAAATCTGGCAGTTGTTTTCTCATCTAAAAAATATACACACATAAGACACAAAGGAAATGTACCTTAGAATGAAAGGTGTCGATAAAATGGATGAGATGGGTCCAAAGATATCGGACTCTTGTGACATGCGAAGAATTACTCTGCGGACAATGTCGCCGAGATACATCCCTCCTATCATCTTCTCAAATCCCTGTAAACAATACCAATCAATTGATTACCTGATAATAAACCTTGAAAACAGGACAAAACAAAACAAAAGAATGGGAACTTAGCATAATATTACCATGTCATTTGAATTCATACTCTCTGCATCCAGCTCAAGATCATATGAAGTTCTTGGCAAACGAGATGACCAAAAGTTTCCCCACTCCATATTGACCACCTAGCACAAAAAGAACAAAGCATTATAAAAGGGAAGATCGAATCTTTTATAGGGAACCTCTTCTGTATTGAATCTTCAAGAATCTAAATATTAGTGGTAGGTTTCTCAGGATGAACTATGTAGCAATTCTTATTACCATGCTTCCAGAAGTTGTGCGCGGGTTTTGACACTTGATTATGGCATCAGTTCGTTCAAGGTAACAAGCATTACTACCTGTTCCAAAGACAACAGCGGCAATTGTATCTGGATCGTGAAAATGTCCAAATGATAGAGCTCCAACAGTATCATTCACCTGCTCAAACAATGAAACTAATATTAACATCACACATGATATCATGAGGTTTTTAAGAGATAGATAGTCAATGCTTGTTCAAAATTTTGTGACGGTATGTAAATCTTCAAAGGAATTGTAGTCGATGAAACAGCAGGATCCCAAGGACATTTTTTGTTGCATTTGTAAAGGACTTACAAGAGCTGCAACACGAATATCTAGCCCTCTCTTGTTCAACGCTCCTTGTAGACATTCAGAAATGTCTTCCCCAGCCTGCATTAGTAAGATAAACTTTGTTCAAAAAAAAAAAAAAGAACTTGATGCAGCAATGCTGATTACCCAAACTTAACTCCAAATGCTAGAAGATGAATCACATTGTTATGTAAAATTACTATACACAAACTGATGATTATCATCTGAGCTGATCCAACTATTAACCCAATAAAAGAGTGGTTTCATCATAGGTTTTAAAATTATATATTGCAGGCTTAGATGTAATCTCTAAAACTCAGGCAGACAAGTAAAGAGGTTGCAGGGAAACTAAACTAACCATTTCACTAATTGCAAAACCTTTGGTCCATTTAATTAGAACTCCTGAAGAGAGAGATGTTTGCTTGACTGGGAAAGAAAAAGTAAATGCAAGTTCCCTTTTCACAGGTTGTGCAACATTGAACATGTTTCCTTCTTTTCAATAAACATCTGCAAAGATGATGCGAGAAAGTCGAAGAGAACCTGCAAATCAAGTAAAAAATAACCAAGTGAGCTTTTATTCAGTCGGACTATATGAACCGAGTTTGGATAAGAAGAATGTTGAAGAAAGCATTGACACCTCGCTGGTGCTATTCATCAACGATGTTGGTATAGAATGTCGTTCAATATCTTGAACTTCAAGAGTAGATCTTTGGCCACCCAGATGAACCCTTATTATCCTAAAGTAAGAGCCTCCAAGATGAAGTGCGTAATAAGTTCCTCTCTCGCTCCTGCAATAAAAGGGTTCGTACATTACAACAAGAGGCTTACATTATGACAATCACACAACCAAAAACATTCAATTTCACACAACTACCAAGCAAATTTCAAGACATTTGCACAATCATGTCACCAAATCCTACAAAAACTAATAGGAAACTCTTCTAAAAGACGTAATCAACAAGCATTGGAGATATGTAAAAAATCTCACCCATTAGGAAGATCATCAACGAAAGTGAGCAACATTTTAAGCTTGGACCCTCCTTCAGAAACCAAACCAGCTTGCATCTCCACAGCTATAGCATCAACCATCTGTCTTAACCTTGCCAAGGGAGTCTCACACGCTTCCTCCAAATCCTTAAGTATCCCCACCACCTTCCTCCACTTCCTCCTCCCTTTCATCCTCCTTCTCACCACAACCGTGGCCACCGAACAAGCCACGACAGCCGCAGCTGCTGCAAACGTCACCAAAAACCTCCCCATTCCAAATATCTATACACAACCTCTTCTCCCTCTCTCTCTGTGTGTCTTCAAGAGAAATCGAGATAGAATTACTCACAAAAGCAAACGCCTTTACGACGAGAAAGCAATTTACAATCAGATTGGCACGAAATGCGAATGAAAAAGCTTCAACCACCGATCAGAATAACCCTATAAGGCTCCATTTCAACGCAAACGGTTCCTTTCTATAACCACAGATACAAAATCAAAAGCTCCCTTTTTTTTTTCTTTTCGCTCCTCCGTGATTTCTTCAGATCAAACAGCCTTGCGCGCTCGTAGGTTCCGAAAAATTCTAGCGAAAGTTATGTCCTTTTTTCCGGCGAAAAGAAGCAGCGAGACGGGGAGAGATTGATAAAATTTTGGTAAGAGAGTCAGAAAGAAGAGGAAGAAGAAGAAGAAGAAGGAACGCTGGAAAGGCGAAAACGAATCGATGAATTACATTCATGAATGTTTATTTAAATGACAGTTGTACCCTCTTGTACTTTTCAAGTATTGGACGGTTTCGATTCGCTTATTTTTCATTTGTTTTTTCTTTTGGGTTTGACTCGTCCTTTTAAATTATACTAATTAATTGGTTCGTCTAAGTTTCGTTGTAGTTATTTTTATTATTTGAATTGACGTTAAATGTTTAAAGACAACAATACTACTATTTCCCTTACATTAATATAATCCTGTCACACTATTATTTAGGACGTTTTTATTAAGAACGCTTTCGAGGAGCAATGACGTTTTGTGAGCCAATATGATTAGACAGACTAGTCTGGCACAGTATAATAATGATAACAAATATTTTTTATTAACAGAAAATATATCAAATATTCAACTAGATGACTAATGAAAGAACTGGCTGTTTCATCATCTTAATTATATATCCTTATATATAGACATGTTTTTTTTCTTTTCTTTTTTTCCTACGAAAACATCCACTCTATTTTGCTCACATCACATGGAGATGGAGTCTTGATATACAAAATAAACCATTGGTATACCATAAAATCACATGCTATTTTATATGGTCGGACACATTTTCAAGTTCGTGACTTTTTTTTTTTGCAGAAAACAAAAACAAAATTAAAAAAATCTCTCATCATCAATATTCAATACATATAATTACGTACGTAATTCTAATTGGTGGATGATACAACTACACCTTTTTATCTTTTTATAAAATCACTACTAAGAAGTCATTATGATTATTTTTACGTATATAATGACTTATAAGAAGCTCATTAAACTATAATCATATCCGGTTACTAAAAGTATTTTCATAAATATCGTAAATCATCAACAAAAAAAGAAATGTGAGTATAACTGTTATATATACAAGCGTCTAGCCTAACTTCACACACTAATAACACAAGAGCAAAATTCAGGCTACTAATGATTTAGTATATGAAAATGAAACCAGCAACAATATCAACAATTATTGCAAACAATTACGATAATCAGAATCTCAAACCATCAAATAAACTACAAATATATATATATATATATATATATATATATATACTTAAAAAATAATATCTAAACTTCACGCAAAACTCTGCAACCATAGAATGAATCAATGCATGATTGAACCAAAATGTACAAGCGGTCATATGTCAAAATATATATATCAAACTATAGTTTATGCATAAAACTGATAAGTAGATGCCTAATCATGTGCTACTATCATATTTTTAATCATTAATGACTATGTATAGTGATTAACTAAGTTGTGTCCTTAATTAACTAACTAAGTCTTGATACCACCATACTGCAACAACAAAGAACAAAAGTATGAGTGCATGCCCACTATACTTTCAAATAAAGGATAAACAAAAAACAAGCAAAAATACTATTGAGTGTTTGATCGATTTCTCTCTGTTCGTATACATGCCCATCTCTATGACTTCGAAATTGGATGGGATACATAAACAGTCTATCATTTTGGTCAGCTTGAACAATCTCATGCACATGCAATGCATCATAAGTCATTAACAAGTACAAGACTTATAGCTTCTAGATAGTTTGTTATATTCTGAATGTTGCATGATGTCCTTTTTATCAATCAAATAAAGAAATGGTAAAATAAATCAGAGAATACAATGACATGACAATTTAAATTCCAAAAATCAAGACGTACATGACAATTTTAATTCAAAAATTATCCAGAGATACATGAAAACGTTGAGAAAATAATAAATCTGAGTCGCATTAAATCTGATTTGCAGTAAAAGATATAAATATTCAACGTCGTGAAAAGATTAATATACATGACGATAAATGGCAATCAAGGCATTGCCGTTTAAATATAAAAATGAAACCTGCATAAAACTGATAATTAGATGCCTAATCATGTGCTACTATCATTCTTTTAAATCATTAATGACTATGTAGTGAACAAGAGCCAATACATGTACTTATTTAAAATAAAAGAAACAATTTGAGAAATAATATGATATATGATATAGTGGTTGTTCAGACACCTCAGTCAAATTCATTTGTCACATACTAATTGGAAAAATCAAAAAACAAAAAGCATAGAAACTCTTGAATTTGAACATGTTAATTAAAAAATGACAAGTTTGTACATACTACGGCAATAATGAGTATAAGTGAAGATCGCTAGCCAAAAATAATAAGCTAGTATCAAACTAACAGTTTTAAGTCACATATGCCTTAATTTTGTCATGTAAAATCAAACCAACAAAAAATTGTACAATTTTTAAAAATCTATATTCTAAAATGAAAACATTAATCAAGATTTAATTAATTCCGAATTAAAATGCCATAACGTATAGAGCTAGACTAGAAAGTAGAAACCAAACCATATGTACCAAAGAAATAGAAACGGATTAGGAATCTGAATTTGAATATAGAAATATGGGTGTCACTCTTACATAATTCTTTCATCAAAACTTAACATCTGAGTAGATCTGTTGAATCAACCACTTATAATCCATATATTCACTCTTACATAATTCTTTCATTTAATCTAAAAATGTGATACACCAATTTTATTTTAGAGAGAATTAAATATTTATTAACAAAATAATGAAACTGATATTCGGGCTTCAATTTTTTTTTTTAATATCTTTTTCAAAAGTAACAGCCTCCAAGATAATGCATGATTAAGTTCATCGCTCAAAAGGTACGTACTGTGACACAATCAAGCAAAAAAAAAAAACTTTCAATGTTACAAAGCTAAATAAATCCTGGTATGTCTTTTTTTTTTTTTTTAATCTTCCACGTTTCAAGCATTGCTCCATCATGTCACCAAATCCCATGCAAATTAAAACAAACCCAAATCAATAAGCATTGGGTATGTAAAATCCTCACCATGGATCATCAACTAAAAGTGAGCAAACCAGCTTGCAATATACCTCCAGGCTCCAGTGCTATGGCTGGCATCCACCATCTCACACCTTACACCATTTTCTCCTCCGTTTCATCTTCTTTCTCACCAACATCGTTGCCCCGGAATAAGACCACCCTCGCGGTTGCTGTCAACGTCACCAAAAACCCTCCCCATCAAGTACGATATCTACACATATTGTATGTACACTTGAGAGAGATGAATGACTACAAATGTCAAATGGAATTTGGCATGCAGAGTCATAAGAACGATGAATACATTTTGTATGTTTTCTGATCAGCTTAAACTGTGTAACTAAATAGAAACAAGAATAATATATAATTGATTGGTCTTGTATTGCAAAACAAAAACAACAACAAGAAACGAATGAAAAGAGATTCAAAAAAGACAATAGGCTATCTCTTCTTCTTTGTTATTTTTGCTTGTTGTTGGTTCGCTTTCTCTTCTTCTCTTAATTTCCTTTGTAAATCGTGCATAATATAGTTGATCTGTGCTAAACTTGGAACATAAGAGCTACAACACACAAGTGGACAACAATAACCATAGTATCTGTGAGATCCTTTTATGTAGGGCACATCTTCTCCAAGGCACACTTTTTTGACGTACCCTTTCTCTCCAATGATGTAAGCTGCGCCCTCGTAGTTTGTCCTTTCAGATGTGTCAAAATCATCGTCAATGAAGAAACTGGCACCATCGTAGCAAAAGCGAAAATCAAAACCATAGTGTGGCTTCATATCAACTACTAAGAAAAAACTCCACGACACTGCATTGGGCTCAATCATAGTTGTAACCCAAATCTCCACCACTGTACAATCTTTAGCCTGAGATAATGCCGCGAGTTTCTCGTCTCCAAGAGAAGAGAGAGCTCCAACATCGAAAAGATAGTTCACAAACGGCAGAGGAAGAAACTTTCCAAATCTCTCCGTTGTAAAATCAAAACATAGTAAACTGTCTGGCGGCTCTGGACCTTCCTCTACTATTTTTTCCTTGGCAGAAAAGTAAGTGTTTCCTTTCAATGACGCGCCACGTTGATAATATGCTATCTCCCAGAATGGAGTGATATCAAGAACCTTCCATGAATTAGAGCTAAAGTCATAGATTTTGTACTCAAGAAATCGGTGATGACCATAAAGGTCGTATCGATCCACAAAACTTTTACGGTTATTGTTGTATCCAATAGCATGCTGTCTGCTATAACGTAAGCGCTTTGGGGTTGGATCCACCTGGTTTGACCCAAATAAGGGTTCCAAACCACGAGCCTAGTGTTGTCCTCTTTGGTCACGCATAACAATAATAACCCGTGGCAGTGAAAAACTTTAGATATCTTAACTTGATTAAGTCGATTATCACTTATCTCCTTTAGAGATGGATCCACGAATTCTTCGTCTTTGTTGTAAAAGAGATCGAACCTCAGTGAACAAAGCTTATATCTCTTCACCATGAACCCCATAAACTGATATGCTTTGCTTCTGCTTTACACAGAATACTTTCTTTGGATAAAGCGTTCCATCTTTTGCAAGTGGATCTCACTGCTCCGAGACAAGTTATCAGAACTCTAGAGAGTATCTCCTCTACCAAATCCTTTGGAAGATTAGAGATCGTCGTCATTGTAAAATAATCCGCTAGGGTTCTCTAACTTTGCTTGGCCTAATTTTTCTTTTTATATATACCTATTTTTAAACTTCAGAAAAAGAAAAATATTTTCTTTTTTCCCCCTTTTCTATCATAAAAGAAAAGGTAAAGTTGTGAAAATATGCGATTAAAAAGCTTGACTCTTGTCTTAGAGAATTTTTTTTTGGCAAGACTCTTATCTTAGAGATTTAATAACGTTTTAGCTAGAGATAGTCACTTGGAAAATGTAGTTGATGGATAAAACTTCAGACAAATCAAAAGACATGGATTCTTCCCATGGTTATTGATAGAATAATGCTGCGGGTGTTATTTGCTAGTAGCCTAGTACTAATTAAAGTGGTCAGCTTGAAGAGAGATCTTTGGCCGCCGAGATGAACCCCTTATCATCTTAAAGTAATTAATAGCCTCAAATAATAAGTTCCTCTCACTCACTCCTCAAATATATAAAATAGTTCGTATATTACAGAGCAACATTCTTACATTGTGACTTGTGAGTTTGTGACACAATCGAGCAACAAAAAAAACCCTTACGAAACCAACGAGCAAACAGAACTAAATAAATCCAGCTCGTATCTCATCATGTCACCAAATCCTACACAAATTAACTAAAAGGGAGATACTTTAAATCCCCTAATGAACCAAACATTGGGATATGTAAAAATCTTACCGTACCCCATTGGGAATTAGATCATCAACGAAAGTGACCTAATTGCAATCTCCATTGCTATGGCATCTCACACCTTACTCCACTTCCTCCTCTATTTCATGCTCCTTCTCACCAAGACAAGCCACCACCGCCGCTGCTGAGTGCTGCCCTCAACGTCACCAAAACCCTCCCCTTCTCAGTATCTACATATATATATATATATATATATATGTCTATACACTCTTGAGAGAGATGAATGACTACAAATGTCAGATGGAATTTGGTAGAGTCGGACGAAGGATGAATATATTTTGTATTATTTCTGATCAGCTCAAACTGTGTAAATAAATAGAAATAAGAATAATATATATAATGATTGGTCTTGTCCAGAGGACATTGCAAAACAAAAACATCACAGAAACGAATGAAAAAGAGATGCAAGAAAGAAAATAGGTTATCATTATCATTATTATAAAATAAGCTATTAATTAATCAATAGAGTTGGTCTTCTTCTTTTTTTATTTGTGCTTGTTGTTGGTTCGCTTTCTCTTCTTCTCTTATTTTCCTTTATAAATCCTGCATAATTTAGTTGATCTGTGCCAAACTTGGAACATAAGAGCTACAACACACAAGTGGACAACAATAAGCAAACTCGCTGAAGTTGACAGCTCCTTGTATGTGACTCCTAGCTTCTCCAATGCATAGCCTCTTTCTATGTACGTATTCCATATTCTCTCCAAAAATGTAAGCTGCGCCCTCGTAGCAGGTCCTTCCAAATGTGACAATATCAATAACCACAGCGACTTTCTTCTCCTCGTCAATGAAGAAACCGCCACCGAGATAGTTAAAGTGAAAAAGCATGCCCAAATCAAGTTTTAAGAAAGGGTTCCACGACACAGCATTGGGCTCAATCATAGTTGTAACCCAAATCTCCACCTTTGATATTTTCTCAGGCTGAGATAACGCCGCTAGTTTTTCGTCTCCAACAGAAGAGAGAGCTCCAACATCGTAACGATAGTGCACAAACGGCAGTCGAAGAAGCTGTCCAAAGCTCTCCGATTTAAAGTCAAAACATAGTAAACGGTCATGCGGCTCTGGATTGTACTTATCACTAGCCTCATCGTATACTATTTTTTCCTTGGCAAAAAAGTAAGTGTTTCCTTTCAAAGATGCGCAGCGTTGATAAAACTCTATCTCCCAGGTGGGAGTGGTGATATCAAGAACCCTCCATGAATTAGAGCTCAAATCGTAGATTTCGTACTCAAGAATTAGTTGCCCAACAGAACGGTCGTAATAATTCAAAAACCTCAAGATTTTGTGTTTAAGGTTATTGTCGTATCCGATAGCATAGCTGTCTGCTCTGTGGTAAGCGTTCAAGGGTTGGATCCACCTGGTTTGACCCAAATAAGGGTTCCAAACCACGAGCCTAGCGTTGTCCTCTTTGGTCACACATAACAATAACCCGTCGCAATGAAAAACTTTAGATATCTTGACTTGATTAAATAGATTATTACCTATCTCCTTTATAGATGTATCCACGAGTTCTATTTTGTTGAAAGTTCTATGGAGATCGAACCTTAGTGAACAAAGCTTATACTTCATCATCATGAACCCCGTAAATAGATGTCTTCCTTCTGTTTTCCATAGAATTCTTTCTTTAGTTAAAGTGTTCCATCGTTTGCAAGTGGATCTCATTGCTCCGAGATAAGTTATAGGAACCCTAGAGAGTATATCTTCTACCAAATCATTTGGGAGATCAGAGATCATCGTCGTCATTGTTTCGAGGTGAGAGAAATTGGCTATAGTTTTCTCTAACTTTGCTTGGCCCGATCTTTTTATAAGCTTCAGAATAATAAAAAAAAAAATGAAGATAAATGCTCTTTTCATTTTCTATATAATTCTGCTTGATTAATTTTTATTATTTGTTCCACTAATAAAATTAGTATTGGGTGTATCTATTTTATTAAGGGAAAAGTATCCATATAATTTTACACTGCCTTTAAATATTTATATCAAATTTCATTGGTCTTAAGACCATTTTTATAATTTCTCATTTAAGATAAAAAAAAAAACATAAATTAAGTCTTAAATTAATACAGATTTTGTTAAAAACAATTATTAGTTTTCAAAAAAAAATGAATGGTTTCAGCTTTCTCTACGCCTACTAGATCAATTCACTTTATCTGAACTAAAATTAGTAATTAATTTTTTAAAAAATTTTAACTAATCAAACTTATAAAAAAAAAACTAATTAGACTTGATTTTTTACCATATGGTTTGTTTCTAATAATTATATTCAGATTTTTTAAAAGATTTTAAATTATGATTCTCATATCATTTTTCTTATTTCCATTTACAAATTGTATTGATATAATAATACATCTTATTATATAAAGCTTAGTTTTTAAAGTTCAATTTGTTTTTTTATATTAAAAATCAAATGAAATATAAAATGAACATTTAATTTACATATTTCTTTTATATCCGCTTGATCGCGTAAATACACAGACCTAATCTAGTGATTAATAAATCTACACTATACTATTAAGGGAGAAATACACCTAAAACTTCTAACCTTTCTTTTAAGCTTTCTGATTTTTCTTTGTTAATAATATTGTAAGCTTAAAATTTCAACTTCTTTTCAATGTTTGCAATATGTCTTTACTAATACTTGCTCACTTAAACCTCTGTGCTACGTAGAAAATTTTCATCTATATATACATTTTTGAAGTACATTTTGAGTTCTACCTTCTTTATTTATACTTATTTAAAAACTTATTCAAAAAGTTAATTCCTAAGAAATTTCCAAAAATAACATTACTTCAGATTTTGTATTCTAAATAGAAAAATACTTAGGTTCACCCTATTCACCCCCTCTCCTCTCAACCAATCAGAATGTTTTATCTAATATTTTATTTTAAAAATAAATCAAATTTAAATTTAAAAGTAAATAAATTAAGGACACAAATTCTGTATACAAATGAAAATGAAATTAAGATTCAAAAGCAAACTTAAGATTTTACAATTAAAATGAAATTATATGTCGGTTTGAGTTTACAAATGAGGTAGTTAGGGTTTAGATTTTACAATTAGAACGAAATTATATGTCGGTTTGGGTTTACAAATGAGATTGTTAGGGTTTAGATTTTACAATTAGAATAAAATTATAAATCGGTTTGGATTTATAAAAGAGTGATTTAAGTTTTATTTTTATAATAATGTATACAGATTTTATTTTTTTATTTTATAAGGGGATGAATGAAAAGGTTCACCCCTAGAGGTGAACCTAAGTATTGTTCAATTTATTTTACATTCCATTCCAACCAAAAAAATTTACAGCATAATAAATATGGAAACAAAAACTTTTTTTTTTGTCAACAAAAAGAAATTAGCTCAAAATAGCCAATTTGGAGGAAAGTTGTTTATAAACAAAACATGATGCGGAGAAAGGTGCGTTTGGCGGGCCAGGGAATCCGCTCTTACATTTGCATTTTGAGAGACGTGAAGCAAAGTAAAGGAAGAAAACTCCTCCCTTTCAATCTTGATGTCTTCAAGGTAGGTTGCGAATGCTGGCCAATCATGAGGCGAAGACACCATCTTCATCAAATCTTAGCAGTCAGTTAGAAAAACCACATCCCGGAAATCGAGTCCAATCATGCATCGCATCGCCCACATGAAAGCTTCTACTTCTGCATGTAACGGAGACAAACTTCGCCGGTAATTGGTTGCGCCAAATATCGGTGATGATCCTTGTGAAGAAGTGCAGCACCATCCTGCACCAGCAAAAGCATTTGTCGCTTTCCAAGAACCATCCACAAAACACCTGTATCCTGAAAAACCCGAAGGAAGGAGAGTAATACTACCTCAAAAACAAATAGACAAGTCCGTAGGGGAGGAGGTAAGCTCATCCGACTCGCCTTTCCCTGTGCCTGTTGCCAAGTCTGCGCTTCCCCTACCACTACAAGAAAACCTGCATTTAGCGACTACCGTTTGTGACTCTTTTTTTTGTCGCAAATAATAGCGACTACTTTGCGACTATTTGGAGACTATTTTTCAACCAATATTTGGGCGGAAGCAAAACAGTCGCAAATTTATGACGAAACATATATCGTCGGCAACTCGTCGCAATTTGAGACGGTTTAGTGACATCACTTTATTAAAAATAAAGAGTCACATATTAGCGTCCTTTTTGCAACGCAAATTCCGGTCACAATTTTATTTATCGACGACGTGTTACGAATTTGCAACTCCTATTATTTGCGACGAAGTTGCTACAAACTTTACGACTAGAGTGCTACTATTTTTGCAACTGTTTTGCATCTAACACCTGAATTAGATATTGCTTTGCGACTCTTTAGCAACTCTCGATTTTTTGAATTTGAAATTTTACATTAGAGAAATGTTAACATGTTTCTATACACAATTCTACTTTAAATTGATCAATATCAGTCATAGAAATGTTAACATGTTTCTATACATATTTCTACATTTCTACAAAACATTGTTGTGTACTTCCGTTTTATTATATAGGGGATGTTTCCCAAAGTTGAACAATACTTGGATTCACCCCTAGGGAGAACCTCTTCATTCATCCCTTTATAAAATAAGGAAATAAAATCTGTATACATTATTATAAAATTAAAAACATAAACCGCTATTTAATTAACCCAAAATGACATATAATTTTAATGTAAAATCTAAACCCTAATTATCTCATTTGTAAACCCAAACCGACATATAATTTCGTTCTACTTGTAAAATCTAAACCCTAACCATCTTATTTGTGAACCCCAAACCGACATATAATATCGTTCGACTTGTAAAATCTAAACCCTAACCATATTATTTGTGAACCCAAACCGACATATAATTTCGTTTTGCTTGTAAAATCTAAATCCTAACCATCTCATTTGTGACCCAAACCGACATATAATTTCGTTTTGATTGTAAAATCTAAACTCTAATCATCTTATCTGTAAACCCAAACCGACACATAATTTTGTTCTAATTTTAAAAATCTAGACCAAGGCAATATTTAACTTTCCTTAATTAAAAGTATACAAAATTTATTTCCTTAATATGTTTTGTTTTTTAATTTAATTTTGATTTTTTTTTTGTAAATGAAATATTAGATAGAAAATTCTGATTGGCTGAGAGGAGAGGGGGTGAACAAAAAGGTTCACCCTTAGGAGTGAACCTAAGTATTTTTCCCCAAGTTTACCTTTTCTAAAACTAACTAGATTTTAATCTGCGGTACACCGCGTACATATAATTTTTATTATTATTTATATTTTATGTTGTATTTGTTTGGTAAATATTAGATGTTTTGTAAATAGAGAAATAACTAAATTTTTCGGCAGTTTGTACAGCTAAATGTTTATATTAATTTTTTAACCCGCAATATACTTCATGACCATTTGTTTGTTATGTTTAGTTTGTTTTGTTTAGTGTTTGAGATTCTGTTTTGATTTTTAATTATTATAACAAAAAAAAGTAAGGGATCTAAATACATAATAAGTCATTTATACACTACGATTAAATAACATTAAACCTAATTATTTAATTATTTTACACAGTCTTAGTTAAATCAACTTGATTTTATATGTCAAATATTCTAATATTAATAGAAAATAATAAAATGAGGATTTTTAACCCGTGTTAGCACAAATTTAATGATATTTATTTAATTCCAACATGTCTTCTTTATAACTCATCTACTATATAACTATATTATATAGTATTTTAAACAAATGTGAATCGAAATTCTTCTTACGTTAAGAATCAAAGTTCACAAGTATTGGAAAAATGGAAATCAAATTGTTGTTTTCTTTGTTTGCAAATAATTCAGAGATAGAATATTTTCAAAACAAAATAAAATGTGTGGTTAATCTGTGGCTCTAGCCCATGTGCCGGTGGGGCCGCACCTTTTTTCGACGGAGCATGTGTATGCTAATGTGGATCATTTTCTGGGTTCTACAAACCCGGGTTCCCAGGTTGCGGCTTTCCCTTGGATTATGTGGTATATTTGGGAAGCGCGGAATGCCCTAATCTTTGAAAATCAGGTTGAATATCCCGTTGCGGTTGTCCGGATAGCACTATGGTATCTCACACCTTACTCTACTTCCTCTCCTCTGTTTCATCCTCCTTCTCACCAACACCGCCGCCACAGAACAAGACAAGCCACCATCGCTACCATCGAAACCCTCCCCACCCCAATATCTATAAATGTCTATACAACTCCTATTAGAGAGATAAATTGACAACACATGCTTCTTCTTGGAAAAAAAGAAGGAGTAGTGACAAGTGGGCAGCATTCCAAAAACTCGCTGAACAAGCTCTTGAGGTATCTAAAGTTTTTCAATGCGACGTGATCAAGTGTCAAAAGTCGAACCTCACTGAACAAAGCTTGTACTTCTTCATCATGAACGCAAGAAACTGATGCTTCCCTTCTACTTTACATAGAATCTTCTTTCTGGATAGAGCGTTCCATCGTTTGCAAGTGCATCTCACCGCTCCTAGACAAGTTATCAGAACCCTCGAGAGTATATTCTCTACCAATTCCTTTGGAAGATCAGCAATCGTCGTCGTCGTAATTGTTTCGAACTGAAAACACGTCGGCTTCTCTAACGGGTTTTGCTCTGCCCACTCTCCTCTTATTATATAAACCTTAGTTCTGAAAGTTAGTAACTCACCAGATCGTGACACATGTTAATTTTAACGATCAGAGATCAAAATTAAAAACTCACCAAATCGTGATACGTGTCAATTTTAACGATTAAATATCAAAGTTAGTAACTCATCAGATCGTGACATATGTCAATTTTAACAATAAAAAATCATAGTTTTCAAGCTTGATAAAATGAAGCATAAGATAATTGTAATATTATTATATTTAAAAAAACAACTAAAATAAACAAACTATTTGTCATCCATATCAAAGTTTCACTGGTAGAAAGATTCTCAACCACTACATGGTAAAATAAATATACTATGTGTCATCCATATTTAGTCGTATAATTTTACTATATAACCTTTATTCTATATAACCTCACATTAAATTTTATGTCTTTGTTTGCACAAAAAAAAAAAAAAAATTATGTCTCTATGGTTAGCCAATTTCGGACACTAAGTACGGCAACAAGCTCATAAAGAAAACGAAGATCATGAAGAACCGATTGGCAGTCTTAGGAAAAAAGCTTGAATTGAAGTCTGAACTAATCTTCTTTTTTTTTTTTTTGTCAACCATTGGGCCACAACTGGCCAGCCCATTAGCCAAATTCCTACATTCGTAGGAACCGAGACTCGATCCCGGGTGTGATGGTGCCTTCTACAAATGGACTTACCTCCTGCCACTGCACTAAGGTCACTTCACTCTGAACTAATCTTTTTATTATATAAAGTTGAGTTTTCAAATTAGTCATTTACATGATCATGACACGTGTCAAGTATATTGATTAGATGTTGACACGTGTCAAAAATTATTATTATTATTATTATTATTATTATTTTTTAGATATAAACATGTAAATTTTATTTAGATTTAATGTTATTTTCTTAATTAGCTGTTTTAAAAAATAATAATTTTTGACACGTATATTTTCTAAAAAAAATTCTAAAAAAAATTCTAAATCAAAAAGGAAAATTAACAAAACTAATATATTTTTATTGTACGCTACTTATATTTATACATGTTTTCTCATTAAGATTTTGACATGTATAAACAAAAAAGTAATTCGCTAAGCATGTATATTATTATTAATAAATAAATAGTGAACAACATATTTTAGAAGAATAACATAAGTTATGTCAAAAGAATTGTTGTTTTTGAAACATAATAAGACAGCTAATTAAGAAAATAACATTATATCTACATAACATTACATGTTTAAATCGAAAGCTTTGTTCTTTGATTTTTTTTTTTCTGATATAATTTTGTTGATCTATTGTGTGGGTCTTTGATTTGTGCTGATTTTTCAATGGAAGCTATCATATGCAAAGAAATGAAACTGAAGTGTATAATGCCCGCTAATTTAATCGATGGAGACACTGATGGAGGTTCTAAAAGTGATTTTACAGTTAGTAGCATTATAAGTTTGGAAGATAAGTCAGTGGTTGATGTTTCTGGTCAAAATTTAAAGTTTTCTTTTCTAAATAATGTTGATGATTCCGGTACTGAAATAAGTTGAGAATTTATGATTCGAGAATATTTGAGACGAGAATATATAAGTTGTTTTGGTACAATTGGATACTTCTGAAGAGTAAATAGGTAGTTGATCCTTAACGTGATTATAACATATGTCATGTTTTGATTGTATATAAAGTTTCTATTTTATATATCTGAATTATCTAAAACTTATATATACCATCATGATTATAATTTATAATTTTTATTTTTATTATATTATATTAAATTTCTTTCAATTTCTCAACTTTTATTGGGTTAGTCATAAAATCATTGTAATCGAGTAGATAATTTTCACCAGTTGTTCATCCAATATCTTTGGAGTAAAAAAAAATTCATGGTTAAAGAAATTATGTCACAAAACAATTTTAGTAATTATAAGAACTATAATTATGCCAAAATGAAAGTTAAGCAAAATAAAATTTGTTTGATTTGTTTAGAAGACATTTTATAGGTGGTGATAAAGAGTATATTTTAACAATAAAATAATTTTGGGTGTAAGAACGTATTTTTAATGGTAAAACATATAGTAAAATTGTATGTGGTTACTTATTAGATGTTGACTTGATGAATTTGTTGCATGTCAAATATTTCTTGAATAAGTTGTGAAACATTTTTGAAATTTGACAATAATAATATTTGTAATGATGAGTATTTGGCAAAAATTTTAGTGGGATTTAATTTAGCTTTAAATTATTGTAATAATATATTAAAAATATATAAATATAAATAAATGTATGAAGATAAATACAAATATTCTCTAACTTAAATTATGTATAAGTTTATTTTAAGAAATAATTATTTTTATATATTTTTAAAAAATTATTCAAAGTTTAAAATTTATTTTTTTCGTTAATTTTTAAACTTGCACATTGTGCGGACTCTTGTCAAGTATATATATGTGAGTAAAAAAAAAATTCTAGTATATATATAATATATTTTACTTTTCTTTCGTAAAGTCAGTAAATCGGGTTAATTTTTGATAAAATATATTTATAAAGATGTCATATAACAAGTTTTGACTTTTGACACTAATTGCCTATATACCCTTTTACACTGTAAAACAAAGCATACCGCACACAATTTTTGTGGAGCAAGTGACACGAACGGCACACATAACAAGCGGATCAAAACTTGAATAATCACTATGTAACTTTGATTAATTTGTATTTTAATGAATGATCTGGTTCTTTTTACTTGTTAAACTAATCGAGTAATACACTTTTTTTATTCGTGAAAGACGATCGTTTTATTTCTTTGAACTGTTTGATAAACACAAAAAGACCCAAAAATTTAATGGACCCTAAATGTAAAGGGTCAATAGTCTAATACTACTAGTGTTTGAAGGGCAGTTTCAATAATGTTTTGTATTCTATATTTAAGGCACCATGATGATTTGCATTGATCACAAAAAAACAAAAAAAAAGAAATTAGGGGTTTGAATAAGTTGGGAAAATAAAAAGGAGGCTCCTCCTTACCATAGTTTGGTTTCTTCTACTTTCAACAGTCGTCGTCAAAGCGTCAGAGAGAAGAGAAAAAAGGATCTCTCTCCTCTCTCTCTCTCTGGGTTTAATAACTGAAAAAAAAAATATGCAATCTGGGGGCGATTTCAGCAACGGCTTCCATGGCGACCATCACCGTGAGCTTGAATGGGAAGAGAAGCAACGCTCTTCTTTTGGCCGAGCCAAGAGACGTAGTATTCGCGGCGGACCTCGTGACCTTAATGACGGCGGAGCCAATGTGCCTAGGGTTTCTAACCAGCTTGCTGAGCACAAGACTCTGGACACTTCGGAATCTTCTCCTTCTCCTTGTACTGACTTCGACGTTGCCTATTTCCATTCCTATGCTCACGTTGGGATTCACGAAGAGATGATCAAGGTTCTCTCTTTCGCTTCTTCTTCTGCTTTCCCCTGTTGTGCTTAACCCTTATTCTTTGTATGAGAGCTTCAATTGAACTTTAGGGTTGAATATTTCTCTTTGGTTTGGGGAGTATTGGATTGTCTAGTCAGTTTTTCGAACTTGCTACAATTGCTGTGTTGAAAAAAACAATTACTGGGTATGTTAATTTGATGTTTATAATTGCTTCTTCTGGTACCAAATTGGGGTTTCCAGCTAGAAAATTTCTCTGTTTCTCAAAAAGAAAACGTCAATGTCTGCAGAAGTTGGCTAAAAATTTGTTCAGATATATCCGTTTTAGGATGTTTTTCTCTTCAGTCTGCTGTTTCCTGGGATTTCTCA
Organism: Camelina laxa; assembly: GCA_024034495.1. Lineage (NCBI taxonomy): Eukaryota > Viridiplantae > Streptophyta > Magnoliopsida > Brassicales > Brassicaceae > Camelina > Camelina laxa. The sequence goes on along the minus strand of CM043885.1, from coordinate 4,879,130 downwards.
CTTCTTCGTCTGAATGTTATTGGTTGATATAGGATCGGGCAAGGACGGATGCTTATAGGGACGCCATAACGCATCATCAGAGCTTCATTCAAGGCAAGGTAAGAATAGTCTCTCGTTGCTGTAATTTCTGAGGTTAATCTACAAAACAATGATACCGAAGAAGATTCAGATTGGGACCATTGTTGACTCTGTGCTTAGCCTGTGTTTGTGACGTGGTGGTAGTTTATTATTTGGTTTGAAAACCTATTGCTACATTGATTGCTTGTAACAGGTTGTGGTGGACGTTGGCTGTGGAACAGGCATCCTTTCAATCTTCTGTGCTCAAGCAGGTGCAAAACGGGTATGAGTTAGTTATGTGTTAGACGCAACTGTGATATTGATTTTGATTTGAAATTAACAACATTTCTTATATACAAAAAGATATGAAAAAATTGTGAAGAATGTAGCCTGTGTACGATGGATATTAAGATTGTTTCTCTGTGTCTCTTGTCTATATATTCCATAGACCGCGGGGGTAAACCAACACTGTAAATGGTTTCTTACAAAACTTCATTATGCTTGCAGGTATATGCTGTTGATGCTAGTGATATAGCTGTCCAGGTATTATTCCACTTGTTTTTTTGTTAATCCAGTAATTTGAAGATTAGGATTTCCCTTGATCTTCTCGCCCTTAGCTTCTATTTTCTGCATTAACGTATTCCGATGAGACTGGCCATTTTTCATAATCATATAATCTAAATGGCTTGGGGGATTTTTGTAATTTCACCAACACATATTTCCATTGGTTAAAATTGAAACTTGGAATAGAGAAAGAGTTTCAGTATTGTGTTGCATACTTGCATGTTCATTACGGTTAAGTATGTTTAGGGTATGATGACGTTTTGTCTTATTATCTAAAGTGAGGCCCTACGCGTGAAATGTCCTCAGTTAAGTTGACCCAGGCTTCGTTTAATCATGTAGTTTTTATTTACAATTCTAGGTCTCTGCATTGCTTGATGGTTTGATCACCCTTCAATTAGTTTAAGGAAGAAATTCCTGCAAATGTTTCTGATATATTTGGTCCTGTGAAACTGTCCAACTAAGAGAGAATTTATGAATTTGGTGCTTAAGCTCTGTATGTGGTTTTCATTTGGTTTTTGTTTCCTATCAAACATTCAGAAGTAGGGTTGTTTTGTGAATCTAAGTCTGGGCAAGGAATCCTACTTATCCTTTGTTTTTTCCTAATTCACCACCAGGCAAAGGAAGTTGTGAAAGCCAACGGTTTATCCGACAAGGTCATTGTTTTGCATGGGAGAGTGGAGGTATTATGTTGTCTATGATAAATGCCAAGTTGGTCCTTCATATTATATCCTATATAGCTGAAGTTAATATTTATATCATTTGCAAAAAGATAAATTGGTGTCGTTATGCAGAAAGGTGCAATATATACTTCTGTACCGCTATTGAGATAGATTGGTTGTGTGAAACATCGTGTGCAAGCCCTCATCTTCTGTAGTAATTTTTCTTTTCTTGTAATGTTCTTCAGGATGTTGAAATCGACGAGGAGGTTGATGTTATAATTTCAGAGTGGATGGGTTACATGCTCTTGTATGAGGTTATTCCCTTATCTTGTATACGTATAATCTTATGTTGATGTCTAGATGATAACCTTCCAAATTATTAATTTTCTTAATCCTCCCTCTTCTCTCATTCCCGTGTTGTTTTTGATGTGATGTAGAGTATGCTGGGAAGTGTTATTACAGCTAGAGATCGCTGGTTGAAGCCTGGAGGTTTAATTCTCCCATCACATGCAACAGTATGATTATGATCCCTTCAAATATAATATCACAGTATGCGCTAATGACTTTGGGAGGAAGGCAAAATTTGATATGTTGCTGTTTACCTTCTGTTGACAGTTATACATGGCACCTGTTTCACACACTGACAGATATAGCCACAGCATTGATTTTTGGCGCAATGTTTATGGCATCGATAGTAAGTATCATATCAACTTGATATTTGGGACAATGATTTCATTATATATGATTGGTATACTGGTTGAACTGAAACTGAGATACGATTTCTGCAAATTTTTGTGGATTTGATGTTTCTAATAAGCTGTTAAAATTGCAAGATATTAGCTTGCCATATCCCACATAATGATAGGTGGGGAACTTGGTCATCTCCTAGACAGATCAAATAAACAAAAGTAGGTTAATGAGCTTTTACTGCCTTGATAGTCCTGGTCCTTGACTTCAGGGAGTAAACATGTGGCATTACTTTGTCATAAGGATCTATTGAAATGTCTGTTTCTCAGTTACCTTCACGTTGGGGATCTTTTACTCAAGAATCCAATAATTATTCAAGTTTTTATAAAGTGAAAAAGAATCCCCTGGCAATAAGTTTCAGTAATGATATTTGATGTTGTTTGCAGTGTCTGCGATGATGCAATTAGCTAAACAGTGTGCGTTTGAAGAACCCAGCGTGGAGTCCATATCAGGCGAGAATGTTCTAACATGGCCAGGAGTGGTATTACCTCGTTCTCTGAGTACTTATTACCTCCAATCTCTTTGAAGTCTCAGCTATGTTAAATGTGCATACTGATTCATCCTTTTTTTTCCTAAGTATATATTTATGTAAGAGCATTTGAAGTGCAGGTTAAACGTATAGACTGTCAAACAATACAAATTCAAGAGCTAGACTCCGTTACTGCAAAATATAGATTCAAGTCAATAATGAGAGGTATATCACTCTCTTTATCAACTATTCGTGTATTGTGTGCATCTTAGCGAGAAGTTAGCCTTGTTTCCTTTCTGTGTTGAGGCTTTTTTCCTTATCTTGTTGTAGCCCCTATGCATGGTTTTGCATTTTGGTTTGATGTTGAATTCAACGCACCGGCCTCTTCGCCTGCCAAGAATACTAGTGAAAGTAGTGCTGCTAGTGGTTCTTCATCGATAAGTCCTTCTGGAGAAGGAAATCAGAAAAAGAGGACTAATCGGAGTGATGCACTCTTGTTGTCCACTTCTCCCGAAGCTCCTCCAACGCATTGGCAGCAAGTAAGACCATATACATTCCGATTTCTGTAACTTTATATCAGTTTTACTTTTCAGAGAATCATCTAATCAATTGATAAAGATCAGAGGGAGTTGGTATTGTTGAGAAGATCAATGATAATTATGAATTAAAGCTCGATTTCTGGCTCTATTTATGTTTCTGAGAAAGTAGCTTACACTTGCTGACATATTGTTGTTGAACCACTTTTTTGGACAGACAATTGTATATTTCTATGACCCTATAGACGTAGAGCAAGACCAAGTCATTGAAGGTTCCGTGACACTTTCTCAAAGCAAAGAGAACCGGAGATTCATGAACATCCACCTCGAATATGCGTTAGTAGCCAACACACTCTTTCACCCTTTTCAACTTATTTAATTTCCACCAGTGCTTATTTTGCGGTTTTTGCAGCTCGGCTGGCCGTTCCTTTGTAAAAGAGTCGGTAATGCGTTAAGGAGGCGATTCCCTGAAAATCTCTCCTTACCTTAGAAGCCCTGTAAGCTGTAGTCTCTTCTGCTAAAGCATTGATTAGTCCAGAAATAGCAGAACCAACACTTGAAGACATTGACAAACACAAGCTATTTATAGTCTGTGAAACACCAGTTCTTGTATTATTAGTCTGCGAAACACCAGTTCTTGTAAGAGTATTTAGGTTTTAGATATGATGGAAGCAATTTTAGGACATTGTTTGGGGCCATTTTTAGCCTGCTACTTACTAGCCAACCACTTAAATTTGTCATGCATATTCATATTTTATTGGAAATTTGTATAACCTAATACATTAAGATCAATTTATTCAATTTAGTGTTTAAAACATTGTTCGCTATTTGATTATATATAAAGTTTAAAATATATTTTTGCAACTAGTGTTATTATTAGCTAGGTATAATTATAACTTCAAATTACTAAATGTTCGTGTAAAGAGTGTTGTTGTTATACTAAGTATACTAAACTAAGAAGCATGGGTTGGAATTCATTTCATTTATACTGTAACTAGATTTTGAACCCGCGCAAGCGCGGGATTTTAATTTAAAATATCTTTTTATCAACATAAATTGTTGAGCTAAAAAATATTTATTAAAACTTTTGAGTATAAATCTATATTAACATTAAACTTACTTTACTAAGTAACATATAACATATATTTTATTGAAGATAATGTTTATTTATTATATTTATTTGTGAGGGATTTTAATTTAGATATTTTTAGGAATAAGAATTATTAAATATAAATATAATTAATCATTTGAAGTTTAAAAGATAAATCCAAATAAAAGTCATACTTATTTTAATAATCTATATATAATATATATATTGTCTAGTGTTGCAATAATATTTTTCTGGTAAATCAATAATATATCACGTAGTAACACAAATTGACTTAAGAATCTCACTCGAAGAATACGTTCTATATTTATATCCAATGAAAACATCAATTTAAAATTTCTAACGCCAAAGGTCGATCATTGACCTAATTATAGAGATCATTTAAACATATCGATATTCCACATTAAATGCAAATATACAAGGTTTCATGAACATTTTTAATGTTATGTCGCTACAACGGAGTTATCCAAATGCATCATCTGCCATAATAGAATTTCTGACCAAGTCAAGAATGCTTAAATGGTGAAATGATTAAATCCGACATCTGTTCACTAATCCAAGTTACATATATGTCTAAAACCCTCATATGTTATTTTCAGATGTTAATTTTGTGATGTAACCTTAGCTTTGTCTTCTAAGAAAAACATGGTATACTTTAATAACATGTTATTTCTGGCAATTTTTTGGTTAAAAGCATTTGATCATAAATTGATAAAATCTCAAGCCTTATATATATATATATATATATTTATATATTTATCATATTATAGAATTGTAGCTCCGGTTGATAATATGCATTATGAGATATGCTATACATGTCACTTTTTTGTAACGACTTACATATCAATTTTTCTATATTTTGTGACCATTGATTTTGTGTTTTTTAGATGGATTAATTTTTCAAGATTCTGTTTCATAGTTTTTTCCAAAAAAAAAAAAATGTGACCCTTACAATGTCTTCGTTTTAGATCAAAACTTTTAAGATGAGTTGAGTAATTAATCTTTTATTTTTATATAAGTGAAATTGTTCCTTAGAAACTAATGTTTCATTTAAATTTTATTTTTATGTTTAGAATTTTATAAATACAATTACATAAATTGTTTGTTTACTCTACCATGCATTAAAATCTTACTTATATTCTAAAACTTATTAATCCATTCTAAATTTTGGAATATGATCATTTTGGTTAAATTTGAATATACATAAATTTTTTTTCTACTCTACCATGCATTAAAATCTTACTTATATTCTTAAACTTATTAATCCATTCTAAATTTTGGAATATGATCATTTTGGTTAAAATTTGAATAATAATAATATTATTACTAAAATAAATCAATAGTATTATTTTTACTATTTTAAAATGTTCATTTATTTAAAACATTTGGGATTAATATGGGGTTTTAAAGTGTTATGAATGAATATATTAGAAGCTACATAGTTGAGTAGTATTTAGGATTAGGCCCAAATAAAAAGAATTTTACTATCTTAAAATGTTCATTTATTTAAAACATTTGGGTTTAATATGGGTTTTTAAAGTGTTATGAATGAATATATTAGAAGTTACATAGTGGATTAGTGTTTAGGATTAGGCCCAAATAAAAAGAATGAGTTGTTGATGTGGCAGTATGAGGAGTGAGGAAAGGTAACTTTATATATATAGATTTTTATATAAAATATCATTTATGTGTTTGTTTTTAAAAGTTTTTTTGGATAAAATCATATGCAATAAAATCATATGCTAAATATGATGACTTGAAGAAAATACTTATTTTGTAAGTCTTATATTTCAATGATTCTAGATAAGTACTCTTACTATAACACTAGTTAAATTTTATTTTATACAAAATTTTGTATATTTTTTATTTTAAAATAAAATTTTATTATATTGTATTAGTTAATGTATGTGAAGTTATTTCAACAATGTATATTATATATCATGACTTGAATGTCAATATAAGACATAATTTTGTAATTTGGTTTTTTAAAAAGCGAGTTATTATATTATGAGTAATTAAATATATTGTTATACTTTTTGTTTTAATATACTTGGTTTTTTGAAATTCTTTCATATTACAGTGACATATTATTGGCATTGCTATAACAAACCAATTTAGAGTGTTTATAGTTTCTAATTTTTATATCAAGTTTTAATATTTTAAAAATATTTCAAAATAAATTATTTAAAGTTTATTATATTATATAAAATTAAAAAATTCAATAAGTATGACATTGAATTTAAATATTCAAATTTTGACCTGTTACTCACTAAAATTTTAATTCAATAGATATTATTTTTAAAGAATAATATTACTAAAACTTGAATATTTTCTAGATTGAATCATTTATATTTGTTTTTAAAAATTTAACTTATGGTATATCCGGAAATAAAACTATTTTTTAATTATAATAAATAATATGATATTTATTTGTTTCACAAAATAGACTCATATATATAAATGAGAGGTGAAATATAATGATAATTAACAAATTAATATGTTAAATTAGATATCAAAAGATTTTATTTGATGAATAATTTAATAAAATAAATTAATATGGTAAGTTAGATGATATCAAATGATTCTTTAAAATATGCCGAGCAACAAAGGAGCAGTGCGAGGTTGTGCTTCCGATTCTCAGGAAGTACGAGCGGGCTTCAGGCCAGCAAATTAACTTTCAGAAGTCCTTAGTCCAATTTGGCCATACCGTGGATCATGGTCTCCGAGAGGAATTAAAAAGGGTCTTAGGGATTACAAATCTAGGTGGTATGGGCTCTTATTTAGGTATTCCGGAAAGCCTAGGTGGAGCTAAGACGCAAATATTTTCTTATGTTCAGGATCACTTACAGTCACGGGCTAGTGGTTGGCCAGCTCGTCTCGTCTCAAAAGGAGGTAAGGAGGTAATGATTAAGTCGGTGGCCACGGTAGTTCCTACCTTTGTGATGTCTTGCTTTCGGTTACCCAAGACGCTTACGAGGAAGTTAACTAGTGCGATTTCCAACTATTGGTGGAGTTCATTTGGACAATCGCGGGGATTACATTGGGTGGCTTGGGACAAGCTATGCCAGGATAAGAATGAGGGAGAGTTGGGTTTTCGCGGTTTGGATGATTTTAACACCGCTCTGCTGGCGAAGCAGCTGTGGCATTTGATTTCCGTTCCGGACTCGCTTTTTTGCACGGGTATCTAAAGGCCGGTATTATGGCATTCTGATCCTTTGGATCCGATTAAATCTTACTCACCATCCTATGGATGGAGAAGTATTATTTCTGCTCGCTCTCTGGTAAACAAAGGACTTATTAAACAGGTAGGATCTGGTGCCTCCATTTCTGTATGGAATGATCCATGGATCCCTGCCCAATCCCCGAGACCAGCTATAGGCACAGGGTTGTTGTCTGACCCTCTGCTTTCCATTCAAAACCTTATTGACAGGAACTCTAACTCATGGGACATGGCTCTACTTTCGGCTACTTTTGTACCTAAAGATGTTGCTTTGATTTCTGCCATACCGCTGCGGTTACCAGGTAAACCGGATTCGTTAGGTTGGCATTTTACTAAGTCAGGAAAATATACGGTTAAGTCAGGGTACCATCTCCTTCGGTCTAACATCGCGGCTTCGGCTGCTCCGTCGGTGGTCGGGCCGAACTATGTACCTCTTTAGGCTTTTGTGTGGACAATCCGGTGCCCGCCAAAACTTTGTTAGTTTATGTGGCAAGTGATTTTGGGTTGTGTGGCGGTTACAGCTAATTTACGTAAACGTGGAATTAATTGTCATTCAGCGTGTGGTCTTTGTGGATATGAAGAGGAGACGATAAACCATACTCTTTTTGAATGCCCGCCAGCCAGACAGGTCTGGGCTCTATCACAATTTCTGACGGTCCAGAGTGTCTTCCCGTCGGCATCGGTTTTCACAAACATGGATTTTATTTTTTGGCGGTTTAAGGATGTTCCTTCCTAGGATAGATTCTCATGGATTTTGTGGTATATTTGGAAAGCACGGAATGAGAAACTTTTTAGTAATCTGGACTCCAACCCAGTAGCAATACTGCGATTAGCGGAGGATGAGGCTAAAGCTTGGTTTCTCGCTCATACAGAGGTTGTAGGGCCAGAGGCGGATCACCCTCTTATGGGTATATCTTCTGATGGTGGCATCGGAGTTCCAAGGTTCTCTAGGCCTCCCTCGAGTTTTCTATGCTTTGTGGATGGTTCATGGAAAGCGACGGATCAGTTTGCCGGTAGAGGATGGTTCTGTGTTTCACCCAGGGGGGACGAAACCACCATGGAAGCTTCCAATCTTCGTCGAAGTCTCTCCCCTCTTCATGCGGAGATCGAGGCCCTTCTCTGGGCAATGCGATGCATGATTGGAGCAGATAACCAATCCGTTGTTTTTCTTACTGATTGCTCTGACCTGGTGAAGATGGTGTCTTCGCCTTCCGAGTGGCCAGCTTTCACACCGTATCTGGAGGACATACAGGCGGAGAGAGAGGAGTTTACTTCATTTTCTTTAGTCTATGTCCCTCGCACTCAGAGTGGTAAAGCGGATAATTTGGGTTCCGCATTTAGTTACCTTTGTAAATAATTTTCCTTCACATTGGCTCGTTTGAGTCAATCTTATAAGCTATTGTCAAAAAAAAAATGATTCTTTAAAATATTCTTTTTAAGATTGTCGGAAACAATAAATCCAGACTATACAAATAATATAAAACTTAATGTATAACCTATTTGTAACCAACTTATTAAAATTATATACAATGTATAAAACAATGTGGTAAACTTCCGTTTATAGGGGATACTACAGTTTTTTGTTATTAGAAAATTTATTTAATATTTGATTTTTATGATTTAAAGGTGTTTAATATAATTATTAATGAAAAGGTTTGAGAAATTATGAGGAATACCTTAATTATAACGTTGGAAATATATTTAATTTAGAAAAGTTACCACAGTACTGTATATGGATTTATGAAGGATATTAAAAAGCTTAAAAAAAAGGCTACTAATAAATTATTTAGGGCTCTTCATAAACTTTTAGGAAGCTAGATTCTGTAGTATATTAGAATTTGACTAATCATTTGGGACATTCTCTCTCTCAAATAACAATATAAAGTAAAACGGTTATTTAATTTCGAAAATTCCAAGGGTTTGTTCTTGTAATTTATACACATTTTCCTATTTGATAGAAAACAAATTATACACATTTTCATGCATTATTTATATGCTTAACCAGTTTCTTATGTTATGTATATCACTATACAGTATATGTTATATGTTATGGGCTACCAACTCAAACAGTATATGGTATGTACATAACCGTATCGGATGATTATATTCTAGAAACTCTTTTCCCATTCATGGTGTATGGATTACTACGCGTAATTGAATTATACATATCGTTGGATTATAAAAATGTGAGCAACTTTTAGGTGTAATAATTGTTCAATTATTGATAAGTGGTGCATGTCTTATGTAACACCCAACTCTATTTTGTTTTTCATTAGAATGCATGTCCATTTTTATTAAAAATTATTATCCGTTCGACCGTGTGATGAATAAGATATGTATATTCTCTCTTTTATGCCAAATTATTTGTAGTTGGTGTTGTCGTACTTGTATTACATGCTACAACAATAGCCATCGAACAATACTTATATATTTCTATATTCTCCATATCTTTAAAACTTTTGGGCACGCCCACAAATGTATGAATCACATAGCACCATTTCTTTTCGTAAATTATTTTTCTTTCCACGATCTATATATTAGTATTGAATTAGATTGTATATTAGATTACATTGTGTGTCAAATAGATACGAGTTTATATCAGTTTATATGCCAAGTCCGTTTTTTTTTTTGGCGGAATCAAAGTAAAGACATGCGATATTTCAGTGTAACCACGATGGCTAAAAGTACTTCTGTATTCAATATAATTTCATATATCAAGTGAATCGAATCCAAGTATGAGCAAGATATTGTTTTGGCATAGTTGCAGAAGATTGGATGATGATACAAATATGCCAAAACTGATGAGCTAAGAAACCATATAATCAATAGTTGCAACCAACATTTGCTTTCAACCTACTCCTGCACTAGGTCCAATCTAAATATCAAAGATAAGATTTTCAATTAAATCATGTTTTAATTGGCGTTAATTCTAAGAAATATCAAAGATAAGATTTTCAATTAAATCATGTTTTTGGCTCATACGACGAACTTTGTCCTTGATTATGAAATAGTAATGGCTTTCATCATATACGAGTAGCCATTCTTGAAATACAACTGTAGTTCTTATATTCACTATATAGAATTTTGATGTTACAAATGGAGATCGAATGCACCTTTCGTCTATATTTCCACGAAGCCAGTATAGATCATCATCTTTGTGTTTTCTATAGCAAGGAATCAAGACTTTTTGGCCATTTGATGTACATAGGGTTTGGGGTTTATATATACGTAAACATTTTCTGTTTCTATAGGTTTCTTTTTTCCTACGTATATGTGTTTAAATTATAAAATACCCGTTGGTTAAATAATGCGGATGTTTGTCATATCTACGGGCACAATTGATTATTTGATATACAATTCCAAAGACGCAATTTTGTAGCTAAATTACAAAACAAAAAATTGTTTGATATTTCTTTTCAGACAATAACATACAAGATATTTCTGTCTAGTTCTCTGCACCGTTGGTTAATTTCCAAGGTCATAAACCATGTTAGAAAATTGCCGCTTACAAGACCATCGACACGAGTTTCTTGTAGATAAACGAATATGATGTTTTTCACCGAAAGGTCTATACAAGTGCTTCCCCCATGACTTACATATTCACTTTCAAAAGGCAATACCGCAAAAAAAAAAAAAATGTTAGCAAATTTCATAAGACCATTTTTTTTTTGTAAGTATAAGATCCTAAAATTTAAACTTTATCATCGTAATTAATAATAATTAACCTAAGTTAAAGTAATCTAATATAGATTTATTATGTTTATTGAAATTGCAATTATATCCATATTTGCTTGAATTACTTATGATATTGGGACGAATTTTATAAATCCCTCGAACAAGTTAATTGGAATGAATGTTTTTTTTAGTGAACTGTCGGTATTAGATTTTGGTGAAAATTTGAAAGTGGTTTTGACATTATTTAAGGACGATCTTACTACTATTTCGTTTTTTATTCATTTGTTAATGCTTGGGTTGTTTTGTGTGGGATGACATTGCACGTTGGAGGTGATGAATAAGCATATAGTGGGTCTGAGAGTCTGGGGTTCTTGGCATTGAGTAGAAATTTAGCTGTCTTGTAAAGTTTTAGGAATAACAAGCAAACATGGCACTTGAATCCATGCTAGTTATTATAAATTGATATGCATGAGTCCTGCCGGCAGTTTTATAGATTTGTTTTGGAGAATTGATGGTTCCTTGGCGTCTCGGGTTATGATCCATGGTGACAAGTATCCTTAGATATTGGTTGGATGATTTAATTTTTATTTTTTTAACATATATAATTAGAATTAGAAAGAAAACAAAATAACATAGTAGAAAATTATGTTGGGTTTCTAATATGTACTATAATTGTTGCAAATTAGTGGGGTTGCTTTTTCCATATATCTAAACTTGTACTATCAAGTTAAGAACTTAATATATAAATACATAGTTTTGAGTTTTAGATATGTTGATAGTTTTTTTTTTTTGTTTTTTGTAACATAAGATAATAATCATGAAATTAAAAGAAAGAAAAACAGAAAATTATAACTAATCATAAGAGTGATTTTAATTTATTAATGAAGTGGATAAAGAAAAGAATAACATAGTATAGTGTATAGTCGTGAGAAATAGACAAGATATTAAGAAAAATCTTATATGTAACTCTCAACCAACCAAACAAGACTAGTGAGTGAGTGAGAGAGTACTGAGTAGTAGTATAGTGTCTGAAGAAAGAAAAAACAAAAGGATGTCGACGTGCCCACAAAAAAGTCCACGTATGCATAAAACCATAGCAATAAGAAGCTCGACCCATCACTTTGCTCCATTTTCACAAGTCTCTCTAGTGGTCTACTCTCTCAATTCGATAAATATATATATATATAAAAAGTCCCAAATCCCAAATTTTGAGAGAAGAAGAAGAAGACACCAAAAAAATAAAAACTTGACTCTGACATTAAAAACCCAAAATCCAAGAAGAAGAGTGTGTGTGAGAGAGAGAGAGAGAGCTCTTCTTCTTCTTCACGCTCGCTCACACGGGTTTGGCTTTGGCGTTGTAAACAATGCTTCTCCCTCTCTTCTTCTTCTTTCTCCTCTTCCATCTCCATCTTTCATCTTCTTCTTCAATCTCTTTCCCTGATTATCAAATCATCGACGTTTTACAACCTCCTCTCTCCGTCACCGGAACTCTTCTCAACGACACCCATTTCTCCGACGACTCCACTTCCAAATACACTCTTCGCCTCCTCCACCGTGACAGATTCCCTTCCGTCTCTTACCGTAACCACCACCACCGTCTCCATGCTCGTATGCGCAGAGACACTGATAGAGTCTCCGCCCTTCTCCGCCGCATTTCTGGCAAAGCCGTCTCCTCTTCCTCCTCCGATGCTAGGTACGAAGTCGACGATTTCGGGTCCGATGTGGTTTCCGGCATGGATCAAGGGAGCGGCGAGTACTTCGTCAGAATCGGCGTCGGAAGCCCGCCGAGAGATCAGTACATGGTCATTGATTCCGGTAGTGATATGGTTTGGGTTCAGTGTCAGCCTTGCAAGCTCTGTTACAAACAATCCGACCCGGTTTTTGACCCGGCTAAATCCGGGTCTTACACAGGAGTCTCTTGCGGCTCTTCCGTCTGTGACCGGGTCGGAAACTCCGGCTGTCACTCCGACGGGTGCCGTTACGAGGTCATGTACGGGGACGGGTCTTACACGAAAGGGACATTGGCTCTCGAAACGCTGACGTTTGCTAAGACGGTGGTTAGAAACGTTGCCATGGGATGTGGCCACCGGAACAGAGGAATGTTTATCGGAGCAGCTGGGTTATTGGGTATTGGAGGCGGTTCAATGTCGTTTGTGGGTCAATTAACCGGTCAAACCGGCGGTGCGTTCGGTTATTGTTTAGTGAGCCGAGGCACCGACTCGACCGGTTCGTTGGTATTCGGGAGGGAGGCTTTACCCGTTGGAGCCTCGTGGGTACCGCTGATCCGTAACCCGCAGGCTCCGAGTTTTTACTACGTTGGGCTCAAGGGCCTCGGGGTCGGAGGCGTACGGATTCCTCTACCTGATGGGGTCTTCGACCTGACTGAAACCGGGGACGGTGGTGTGGTTATGGACACGGGAACCGCCGTCACAAGGCTTCCCACGGTGGCTTACGCTGCGTTCAGAGATGGGTTCAAGTCTCAGACCGCGAATTTGCCGCGGGCTTCGGGCGTATCGATATTCGACACGTGTTATGACTTGTCCGGGTTTGTCTCGGTACGAGTCCCGACCGTATCGTTTTATTTCACGGAAGGTCCGGTTTTGACGTTACCGGCTAGGAATTTTCTGATGCCGGTGGACGATACGGGGACATACTGTTTTGCGTTTGCGGCGTCTCCGACGGGTTTGTCGATAATAGGGAACATACAACAAGAAGGGATTCAAGTATCTTTCGACGGAGCCAATGGCTTTGTTGGTTTTGGCCCCAACGTTTGCTAGCGGTTAAAACTAAGATGAAAATTACTATTTTTGTTTGCTAGTATAGTAAAACAACTATATATGTATTTGTTGTCTTTCTTTATTTTTCTTCTTATTAGTTTGGTTTGAGTTTTAGTAATAAATCTGATTAGTATAGAGATTACAAAAAAAAAAAAAATGTATATGTTTTGACCAAATTTGTCTTTTGATTTGTGATTGGTTTGGAATCTCTATTATGTTTGGGTTACTGTTTGATATGAATGGAGTGAAACAACTTTTAGAGCACCACCAAGTCAAAAAGCAAATTACACAGAAAAAGGGTTAAAAATTAGTAAAAACTTTGTGGTGAAGCGTGAGGACATTGGGGAGTGAACCTTTTTCTCTATTTAACCAATGTTCACATTAACTGTAACTAAGTTTTACTACCACTTATTAGCATCACATGCTCCAAGATTAGTCATGGCCATTTGACTGAAGTTATGAATTGCTTTTATTGGTAATGCAGATTTACAAGTACAACACTCCACACCTAAATTGATAGGAGAAGTTCCATACGGCTTTCAAATTTTTGACATGAACTGATGATTATGTTTTACAAAAATTGTGTGTGATATAGATGGAAGAAGCAGGCCTGCCTTATGGGCACATTATCTCGTGCCAGTCTTTAGGGTTTTTTATACATATGAGTACCTGAGCGAGAGAGACCCACAAAAGCTGGAAAATTTTCTAATTTTTTTTTGAAAAAGTGATGTGAATGAATCATTTAAAGCAACTTAATAATCTCTAGTCACAATCGTGAATCACTTGAAGCTGCTGCTGCACCTCTTCAATTCATTACTTCCCCGTGATACTTTTTCCTGTCCTATTTTTTTCCAAGTCCCCCCATTTAAACTTTTATTTGTGTCAAAATATCCTGAAGTGGGTTTCATGATAACCACAGTAGACTTCAAAACCGAGGACACAATCTAGTTGATTCATGAATGAAAAAGCCCAGAATTGTACCTCTAACATTGTCAGAAATTTTTTATCTCTTTCCACAAAATATCTGACTATTTCTATGATATTTACTTAGCCGTTGTATATACCTTGAAAAGTTAAACAAACACAGTCAATTCTGTTCACATTGTAACTTGAAGAAAAAAAAACACAAGAGATCAAAATTAGCAGAGCACTAACCGACGAGAAGCACGTGCATTTGGATACCAATAAATCATTATCAACCTCTAGTGAAAATTTTTAACACGATAAAAAAAAACCCAATGGTGAAAAATGGAAAAAAAGAGAGAAATGACTAAAGGGCAAAAGAGAAAGGGAAGAAGAAAGTCATACACAAAAAAAAAGGGTCCCATTGTCTTCTATGTTGTCCCCTTCACAGGGCATTTAATCAACAAAAAGGTTCAACCACTGTGTTAACACTAATAATGATTCATCATCTTGAATCCCAAAGCTGGGCTCTGTTTCTTACACACAACCAAACTTTCCCTTTCTTTGCAGTTTCCACTCATGTTCTCTTATTTGTGTATCTCTATATATATATACACCTATAACCTTGGTTTTCACTAACCTAATCTTGCACCTACAATGCGTCTTTAGTTTCTCCTTCATTTGTTCTAAAACCGTTCTTTGAGTATGTATCTTCTGAATTTCTCATTTTATATACCTTCCTCTAAAGTAGCTAGGTGTATCTCTCCTAAACCATAAAGGCATTTCTCCAATCATCGGCTTTAAACCATGCAACATGGAAGAAACAAAGCCATGTACGTACAATCAGTCGTTTCATGGTGTATGGCTGGCCTCACAAACTAAAAGTTTCCAGATTGTACATGAGAGCCACGAAATACACAACATACTCTCATGCTAAACGAAACAAAAAGGGTACCAATGGTTGAAACTATCCAGCAATAGATCCTTTAGATTTAAGGTCAAACTCCTACGCGATATATACCATGAAAAGATTTAGTTATTTACATATGGCCTGTTTCCAATCGATGCCACTTGGAAACCACAAAAACGCATAGACTGGGTTCAAACCCTCGCAAAACCAAAACACTAAGTCCTAGGAGAGCCAAATCAAATTACAAGTGCAGCTAGAGGTTTCTTCCTGATCAAATTTTTGGCCTTCATCTCCCATATATTGTACTAAGCAACCTAGTTAAAACGGCGGTAAGAAGTCTACGCGTGAAGCATACAACGAGTAGTCTACACCATAAACAGATATTTGAGATCATCTACTGTTAGACGTGTTGCAGAGCTTCCACCATTATCTTCACCAAATGCAGATGCAACCATTTTCCTTTTCTCTTCCTGATAAAAAAAAAGATGCAACCATGACATGCTCGTATCAAAATTCATAAGCCTTCATATTCGACCATAAAAACTCCATCTAATATTTAGCTTGAAAACTACCATAAAGATAAATCTAAAAAGGAACCTAAGGGAACCCAAAACCCAGCCACAATGAGCTGATAGAGTTTGAAGATTACCTGAAGAGACAAAATTCTATCCTCAACGGTATCTTTTACAGTAATTCGAGTTACAGTAACTGGCCGTGTTTGTCCAATACGATGTGCACGATCAATAGCCTGATCTTCGGTTGTAGGATTCCACCAAAGATCCAAGAGAATAACATGACATGCAGCTATCATATTCAACCCAAGGTTTCCAGCTTTTAGAGACATCAGCATCACCTTTACCTGTTAGTAAACTTCACGCTTTTAGAGAGCTCCAATATCAATACTCCATGAATCTCCCATGTTTCAGAGATACGACTAGTAAATTGTTTGAGAAAACATAATCTAAAATATACACATCACTTACATCTGGATTCTTGCTGAATTCTTTAACGGCCGTGTCTCTTGCTGCTAGACTCATTGTGCCATCTAATCTTCTGAATACTATACCATTTTCCAGAAAACACACCTCAACCAAGTCAAGCATACTTGTCCACTGAGAAAATATTATCGTCTTTACAGCCCCCTGGCTAGGTAAAGATGACTGAAGACTCATTGGCTCTACAATGGTAACATCGTCGTCATCATATGGCTGCAGCTGTGAGGAAGAAGGCATATGACCACGCGGTGCTGAGTCTGGACTGTCTTGTTTGGAAAGCGACTGCAGGATATCGAGGACAGCTTTGATTTTTGATGAACTGAACTCGCTTTTTAGAAAAACTGATCTATCGACACCTTTATCATGTGAAGAACTACAGCCCGAATCATCAGTCATGCAATTTCTAAGAGAAGATTCAGAGAAAACAACATCATGCCCAAGTTGTTGTCTGCATCTCGGTACAGGGCACATGTCCTCATCACCATTCATATGATCTAAAACACATTGATAGCAAAATACATGGCCACATAGCGTAACAACAGGGTTTTCTGGTGGATCCTGCGAATAAAGAGGAAACAAAAAAATATAAGTCAAGATAGTCAGGAAAAGACGTAAGAACTAGAGAACAGTGAGCCTGGGACATGTTATATCTCAATTACTCTGCACTTACATCGCAGACATAGCAGATGGCAGATGATGACTCTAATAAGCGATTGATCAGTCTCATTCGAGTCTCCCTAGGGAGTCTTCTAGCTGCTTCTTCTGATACTTTACCAACAGGTTCCGAGTTATATCCTTTAACAAGTTGTGGGTGGTCGCAGGCTTGGCGTAGTCGCAAAAGCATCAGAAGAATATTTGCGTAGTTTTGACTCAAAGTTCCCGCAGCAGCATAGGCCTACAGAGAAAATGAATTATCATCTTATAGGGTACAACCACTAGTTTCTGCTCTCTCGCAGAAACCTATAATTGACAAGAAAAAAAAAACTCAGAAACATGTGGATCAACTCCAATAAAACTGTTGCATCATAAGGTCACATTTATGAAACATTTAGTTGCTACAAATGCAGTCTTTTTTTCCAAAAAAAGTGCACATCAACTGTAAACCAAGTATGAGCAGATACTTTGTGGAGGAAGAACAGGAGAACCTTGAATTGTGAACGAGAATCCGCTTCAAGCTTCTTGTAGAAAGACCGCTCCTCCACTGAAAACTCTACCTTGCTCAAATTAACTTTCTTTGGAGGTAGATTAATTATTGGTTTTCCATCAAGCAATGTTCCTATAGACAGCAGAACAGTAAATATTTAGCAGAAAGCATTAACTACAGCACAACTCGTAAGAACATAAAAAGGAGCAAAGTAAAAAACTACCATCGAACAGAAAAATATCATAATACACATCACACATGAACAAGAAAAATACACAGATGCGATGACCAAATTGGTGTCTCATTAATCACTTGACCAGTGGACTAACTCAGGTGACAGCTTCAATAAACTAACAGGTACTCTCGTTAAAGAGTACATTATAGAGCTGATAAAATCAGCAAATGTCGAGATAACATTGAAGAATGATAATAGTAATCAGACTGTAAAGTCCTGGCCATTAGAAACAGCTCAACCAACCATCACAGAATAAAGTTATGATCAGAGACTCAGAGTACCCTTGGTGCGGCGCAGCATTATAGTCTTTAGAACAGCTTGAAGCTTCTTGTAACCGTGGGGAGAATTTCTAGAAATTGGAACCTTGATTGTATTATAAAATGACTTGTACGCCGCATATGGATCATATCTAAGAAACCTGAAATAGCTAAACAAATCATCAATCGTATTTTGTATTGGTGTTCCAGACAGACACCACCTCATTTTGGCTCGAAGAGTGCAACAGGCTTTTGCCACTTGTGTTCTATGATTCTTTATTGTCTGAGCTTCATCCAATACTATTCTGAACCACCCAACTTTTGCTAGAGCTCCACAATCAGGCTCAGAAGAAGAACTGTCAGTGTTTTTTCTACCTCTTTTTTTACTCTTCTTATTGGCACTCGCCGTGGCTTTCCGTTTCTTATTCTTGGAGAAGCCAGAGGCATTACCATATTTTTCTATATTTTTCTCATCGTTCTCATCCTCATCCACCAAAGGTTTTTCGGGAGCTTCATTAGTAACAATAGCGTAAGTTGTCACAACCACATCATATTCTGCTAATTCATTAGGATCTTTGGTTCTATTTCCACCATGGTAGACTAACACAGAAAGTTTGGATTCTTCAGAAACCTTCTCCTCAAGTTCTCTTGCCCACTGCCTTACAACACTCGCTGGACAAACAATTAATGTACCCGCAGCTGGTCTCTTCCACTTAAATGCCCGTGTTGAAGAATTCTCTTCTTCATCTTTGACTTTCTCCATATCTGAAGCGCCATTCTCATCATTACCACCAGCAGTCAGAACCTTGATCTCACAATTGTTCGAAACCTTGAACTCTGGTTTTACATGACTACCACTTTCATGCTTTGCATTGTCTGACTCATCATCAGCATCCAGGACCAATGCCTCAATTTCTTGATTGCTTGACTTTTTGGACTTCAATTGTGACTCAAGCTTTTGCTTTAGGATAAGAGCAATCGTGGAGACCGTCTTACCAAGTCCCTGCAGAATAGACGTTACATAGTTTGAGGTAAATATCCACGTAGTAGATTAACAGTATCACAAATATTTACTGGTCAAGATATTTAATCAAATGTGACCTGATCATCTGCTAGTATCCCTCCTGAACAGTGCAAACTTCTCGTTTCCTTCTGAAACATCCATGCTAACGCAATTTTCTGGAGACCAGTAGTAATTAGTACACAAACCAACCAACGGCCAGTAAATGGAAATTTAAAACATTCTAATACCTGATGCCTCATGAGAGGAACTGAAAGAGTACCAGGATGTAGATCGATTTCGGTCATGGGTTGATTCAAACCCTGCAGGATTAAAGTACTTGATTATCAGCTGCAATTCACACGCCAATTAATATCAGGTTGATAATGGAACAAAACTGAGCTTTCAACACATTTATAATGCACCAGCTTAAAATCGAGATATAAATGCTACATAGAAAGTCAATGATCCAAATTATCATTATTCCTCAAAATTGAGAAAAAGAATGCAGCTCATCGCTATATTAATTTAAGATACTGAGTATAAATTGAGTAGATTCAGCATCGTAGTATGACTCAAGCATCAATTAGACATATAGACGCTTCTATAACTTGTAATACACCCGGAATCTCTGACAAATATTAACCAAAAAGAAATGAGCCAGATTTAGAGACCAGTATTGCTCCGTATTCACTATTACAATCATATCAAGAGATTCAAAAGACCTAGCAAACTGTAAACCTGGTACACAGGCCAACAATAACTAGACATGCAAGCACAAAAGAACAGCTAAATGTTGAAGTCCATTTATAAGAAAGGTTGGGTTGAGAATGAATACCTGTAGTGCAGCCTGATAGACCAGCCTCTCATCGTTGTCAGCGTTCCTATCTTCATCAATGCCAAACCTGTGCACTGGATCACTTGAACCAGCAAGATGAGAAACAGAAGCAGACGTTCCATGATTCAGAGATGGAGGCAGGATCCTAACCCCATTGATGCCACGATGAATTCCTATCTCAGCATGGGCTCCACTATAATGATCACCAAAGGTACTCTTATTGCGTACAGGTGACACAGCTGGACGACTATAATCCGAGCTAAAGCGACTCCCACTAGCATTACTTGTATTGTTAGGGCCGCTTCTGGAAGGAATGGGAGGAGGATTAAAAGAGGGTGGAAGGGTTCTTTTAAGAGCTTGCTGAGACGGCAGTCTCTCATATTCAGCACCAGATGCATTGAAAATTCTCGAGTTAACAGTGTTCCCATTCCCCGGAAAAGGCTTAGAGACTCCAGGCTGAGAAGTTTCACTCAAGCAGGCACCATCGCGAGAAGCCTGATTTGTGTGTTCAGCCTTAGCATGACTATCCCCTGTTAGTTTTAACGGCTTAGAGACTTCAGGCCGAGAGGTATCACTTGAGGCACCATTGCGAGAAGCCTGATTTGTATGTTCAGCAAAAGCATGACTATTCCCTATTAGTGTTAAAGGCTTAGAGACTCCAGGCCGAGAAGTTTCACTCAAGGCTTCATTGCGAGGAGCCTGATTTGTATGTTCAGCCATAGCATGACTATTCCCTGTTAGTCTTAAAGGCTTAGAGACTTCAGGCCGAGAGATATCACTTGAGGCACCAGGAGTCTGATTTGTAATTTCAGCTACAGCATGACTATTTCCTGTTAGTGTTAAAGGCTTCGAGACTTCAGGCCGATAGATATCACTTGAGGCACCATCGCGAGAAGCCTGATTTGTGTGTTCAGCCTTAGCATGACTATTCCCTGTTAGTGTTACAGGCTTAGAGACTTCAAGCCGAGGGGTATCACCTGAGGCACCATTGCGAGAAGCCTGATTTGTAGTTTCAGCCCTAGGATGACTATCCACTGTTGGAAAAATCATCCGAGGAAACGTTCTCCTGCCTGCAAGGAAAAGAACAAAGCATCATTTGTCGATTTACTCCATAAAGCTACCAAAACCAATCTCAAAAAGAAAGACAAAAACTGACAAAGAATATGTCAAAAAAAAATTGTACCAGCTAGCCATGGGGGATTTGCCCTGGTTTGAGGCGGTGACCTAACTGGCCTAATAACCTCGTCATCACTATCACTACCTGAACTAATTTCAATAGCAGAATCCATCACAAGATCAGCACTAGGTCTCTTAAGAAACCGAATCAGCCTGCGAAGCAAAAGAAATGGTGTTAATTCTCCAAATGAAACCAACCACTACAAAGCCATTATGTAAAATCAAATAAGACTACTCCCGAGCTATATAATACACCCACCATTTCAAAAAACATTGGAAAACAAAGCATCATCCTAAGCAAAAAGTAAAAAAAAATCAACAAAAAGTATCACAAAATAAGTTTGATTTTCGAAATCATGAAAAGTTGCTGACTTGGCGGCACCTATTCTCGAAACGAAACAATCGTGTGAAACAAAAACCCTATTCAGTGTAATCGGAAACTATTTTAGCAACCCAGAAAGCCATAGATGGAAGGAATCAAGCAATGGGCGGGATATTAAAATCAATGGCGGGATTTGGATATGTAAAACCTTACACGATGAAGTAAAAAGTAAGAAAAAGTAAAAAAAAAAATCTAAACAAAAAAGTAGAGGAAGAAGAAGAAACAGAGCTCGAATCGGCAAAAATGGGGGAAGGAAACAGTACCAAGGAAGAAGCGAGTTAGAGATGAAAGACGCCACTGTTCATTTAGGGCTTTTTTTTTTTTTTGGTTTGCTCTCAGAATCTGTCTTCTTCACAAATGTTGCGGTTTACGACGAAGAAAGAGATGTTGATGGTTCGACTTGATTGAGTTAACCCCTATCGTACACTTTCAATTTCTCAAGTTAAAAAAAAAATCACATTTTGCTCGGCCCACCATGACGTCTCTCGGCCCATCTACTATCTCCACGTCAACAATCTCTCGACCAATCTTATTTTTTATTTAGTTGCAGCAAACACTTCAATTGTTGCTACCTCTTCGATTCAACATATCTTCTTGTAACGCCAATGTTACAGCAAATACGCAGACAAGAAAAGCTCAATTAATGAACGAGGGGAGAAAATGAATTCGTTGTTTGGTCTAATGGAAAAGGAAAACGATACACCTCTCTCGGAAGTTCACAAAGAGATCTTAAAGCAAAGGAAGTAAAAACAAAAACCTCACTTGCTTCTTTTTTTTTGTTATAAAAATGTTCATCTTGGAAAATGATCCTAAAACCTCGGAATAAACAACACAACATTAACCCCTCTGGTTTTGTTTAACTTTGCCCAAAAAAGCCTAAACTGATGGAAATAGAATTTTTAATTTAACCGAAATCCTGCAGCTTGAAACCCACTACTGCTGCAGTCTGCTCTGTGTGCCAGGCTTATTTGTCTGCGGTTTTTATATCCCGGTCCTTTAACCAACTGTTAATCCGAAACCAAACTTATAGTCCTTCTTCTTGTGATCCAGCTGAATCAAACAAAACAAAACCACAGAGTTTTAAAACCACAGAGTTTTAAAGGCGAATCCCTTTACTTACTGTTAATACAAGAATAGTGGATATATATTAAATAGAGATTGATCATTGTGTACCTCTGCAGACAGAAGAAAATTGAGTCCCATACTCAATCTTTCTTCGACGAGTGCGGATGCAACTCCGTTGGAATCGATTTTTCCCCGCACACGAGCCTAAAACAAAGCCAGATTATTATTATAACTACGCGGATTTTGAATGTTCTTTAGTTGCTTGTTAACTTACAGCCCAGAATAATACGGCAACATTACGTACCTGTCTAAGAATGTAGTCATACCCAACACTAGCTGTAACATCTCTTGAAAAGTAGTTGAACATGAAATCAGTGGCAAGTGAAACCTGATAATGTGTCATGATTCATGAAAAAAAGAATGAATATGTCATGATTTATCTCTCTACTCTACAAGGTTTTAAGATGCAATCAAATGACAACGGTCCATCACCTTCTCTGAAATCTTCTGAACATAGTTCATAACAACAGCACCGGTGCTAGCAACTTGTGCAGTGGCAACCTGTTAAAGAAAAGTTCTTAATGTGATGGGTATATAAACTAAAAAGTGTTCACCAATAAAAAAATCTTATCTCTTTCTACAAACTGAGTTTTTGAACCTCTCAATTTATAAATAGCTTGAAATGAAAAAAGAAGTGATAAACAGTGAGCTGTCTCATAAATCAACTGAGAAGAAGCACTACCATTTTATCTGACTCGTATCGAGCAGCATAGCCTATTCCCGACTTTCGAGGCACACCAGCCCAGAAAACTTCACCACCCAAGGATAGACGGTTTGTAACACTCTGTACACAAAATCATGAGAGTGTAATGAATAGAAAGAACCAATATATAGGCAATAAGCAATATGTTTACAAGAACCATACTAAAAAGACTTTACTTTTACTGATCAAACGAACAACTGCCCACGGATAAATGATAAACTTTACTATAACCACAGACCCTAAGCATGACCAACGAATAGAGGTTCTTCTCTCATCTATGTCACAGCTAGATGAATCAAGGCAAACAGTACAAGGTTAAACATTCAGAGATGGGTACATCCTATCTATTTGACTACACACTGAGAAATCTACAAAGTTTCAGGTATAGCACGGGACAAGTCCAACTTACCTGTATATAAGTTGCTCCAATTAGAGCACTGTTTCCAAGCTGAAGCTGGGCTCTGTAGTCTGACCCCTACATAAATGTGCGAACAAAAAAAGAGTTTAGAAATTCGATGAACCAAATATGATAAGTCTATAACCAAGGTGTATCAAAAGGATAGGAAGTTATGTAATATAGAGATTTTTCTTACCATGTAATCAAAGTTGAACATTGCATGTGACAGATGTGGCTCATTTGTTATCTGGCAAAGAAAGTAAACAAAGATGACATACACAATATACATAGTATGAATGTAATATCCAGCTACACCACAGATTAAAAACATTGTCTAAATTTGCGGTATTTACCTGAGCATTCGCCTTCACAATTAACTTATCAGTTAAATCCGCTTTCAATCTTGCATTTAGTCTACCATCGGTCATTACCCTTCCAATGAGCATCAACTGCATATTTACTTTGTCATTTTCACATCTCTTTCACGACATTAAGAATATCAAAACAGCTGATTACCAAAAATAATTACCTTTGGCTCAAAATAATTGGCACCAAACTCATAATGGGCAGTTGGAATTTTGATTGTTTCAGCGGACTGAGAAGGAACTTCTGTTGGCCCCATCATTACACTGTTTAAACATCAATATACATGCTTAGTGAAGAACACAAATAGAAGCATGTCCTTACCAATAGCTATAAACATTATCTAATTACCTGTGACTGAGAGAAAACTTTTGATTCAACGCCTTGGTAAAGTCGAAGCGTAAACCCTCAAAATTGTCCGCCTTTAAAGACACTGCAAAGCAAAATCAAACCATTTAAAAAACAAAGAAAAGCAAAATCAAAACGCTAAAACCTGACATCAAAACAGTAGAACCAATTAGAAGAGACACCATGTGACTAAAACATCAAAAGAAAGCAATATCAATCACAAAACTAAAGTTTGAAAGAGAGTAGAAACAGCTAATAAGAGCTCACAAACTTTATGTGGCTACAAGCCGTTGTCATTTTAGTTCTACTTGAGAAATGGATTTTGACCAACTCAAGGGCAGGTAAACACAGTGTACAGATTCTAATCCAGATCAATTGAGCAAAACTTAATCATAATATAACATTTCTACTGTATGTAAAATCTCGAAAGACCCTGAAATGATTCATTAGAAACAAGATAATACCCTAAAGTATTCGACTTTATTCGAATTTACCCAATACAAACAAGAAGAGAGCTAAATCTCTAAAATGAGAATACAATGCACTCAAAAGCCACACTCATTTGATCTCACAGATCAAAGAAACACACGAATTGAGATATCCGAGAAATGCTAATTAAGTTCTAACGAAGAAGACGATTGAAAAAAATCTAGATCGGAAATGGGATTTAGAATATACTGAACTGAAAGCTTCACGGTGGAGTTCCTCATAGGGAACAGGGGAAGGGAGGTTGGAGTAATCAACTTTCTCATCGACTTTAGTCTTAGCATCGACTTGTGCCGCCGTGAGAGGTGGTAGAAGATCCGCCATCGCCGCCGCTACCGCCTTTGAAATATCCTTTACGGCGACAGTAGAACAAAATGGGAAGAAGAAAAAAAAAGAGGAAGAAGAAGAGAGAAGTAAGAGAAGTATAAGGGTTTTCTTCAGGTTGGAGGCGAGAGTCTTGGCAAGGGTTTTGTAATTATACCAGTTCTGGTTTTCTCCGGTTTGTTTTTAACCGTACCGAGAACCGCTTGATTTCGCCGGTCTCGCACCTGATTTAATTTAATTCCAACCTCTAAAGCGGATAAGCGTCGTCTATCACCAATCAATTAATTTAAAAAGAAGTTAGTTAAATTAATAAATGCAATGAAACTGGTTACAAAAACTAATACTACTTGGTTTAGAATATAGTTTGTGGGATGTCTAATGCTTAATTGACTTAAGAAACAATACAATTTCTTAAAATAAAATATAATGAAGTGGGAGATTATAACGTATATAAGTAGAATTATTTGTCGTAGTTATGTATGTTACAAATATAGTAACTATTCATCGTGACTTGTGTCTGTACTAGATTGTGTATTGTAATTCATTTTGATTTGTCTACTGCAACATGTCATTATAACGAAATATGATGATGTAATGTGTGAGAGAAATAATAAATATTTTTATACTGGATTTAACATTAACTTCTTCATTTTTGTTTCCTCTTATGTTCATTTGCAGTGAACAACAGTCTTCATTTTTGTTTCCTCTTATGCTCATTTCCAATGTGAAGTTATCTTTTTATCGGTTATCGCACTTTTGTGTCTGTAGCTTATCTTCTCGCACAACAAAAAGAGAAAATAAGCTTTTCATTTGTGGCCTTGAATTAGCAAACAAATTCTTCTAACAAGAGACTTGGAAATATGATCTGAATTAGATTTTTATGTGTACTAAGATAATCCAAAATAAAATTTAATCTTCGAATAAGGGATGCTGATGGCTTTTGTGGATGAAACAATACTACTATTGAACGTGACCGAAAGGTTTATACTATTTCACAAACACCAATGTCAAGAAGACTTGATCTACATACATCGATTCCTTTATTAACCATTTCTTATTAAACATTATATCTGTGATTTATTAAGAGTGTGGAAGTCGTGAACCAATTCTTATTAGCGGACAAGACCTAAGTTCAAGATACCCCAAGAAACATCAGGCCAAGATTGATCCTGTGACTTCATGAGAAGAACTCTAACCCAAGCAATCCAACCTTCCCAAGACATCCTCTTGTCCCAAGGACTTCCCCATTGCAAGAGCAGAAGAAGCCCTTTCTCTGCTTCTCTCTCTGCTTCTTTGAATCTCTTCTTTCCCAGGTACACTTGACTCAACAACACATGTGGCTCTCCCACAAATGGGTTCTTCTCGATACATCCCAACAATATCTCCTCTGCCCTCTCCAAGTACCCTTCTTTGCTTGTGTCGCTGCTCACAACTTCCCAGTACATCTCCCTCGCTTCTATCTGCTCTTTTGCATCCAATACCTGGTCAATTACATGTATGTGGCTATTAACAACAAGCTTAACTATACCCTTGATAACAACTGAAAAACTTGAGACACTGCTCTTTGATACTGAAGTTTCCTACCAATAATCACTTTCTAAAACTGTCATATCATGAAAGCACCTTAACCATAGGAGACGCTATCAAAGACAACACAATGATCTAGACATGAAACCAATCAACTATTTAGATACAACTCAAGGTTCTGTTAAAATCCTGATAGTAACTAAAAAACTCTCTCAGTCTATGTTCTCTTTCATCTTTCTTTTATAACCAAGTCTCTTTATATGAATTGTGAAAGCTACTAAATTAAACAAGGTATAATCCTAGACACAGCAACACGATGATCATGACATGAAAAGTAGATAAAGAACACCACTACCTTGGTACAGAAGCTGAAAACTGGAGGCACCACAAGCTCAATATCCTCATCTCTCTCCTTTCTCAACACAAGTCCAGAACCAGAAACCCTTCTCCTCTCCTCCATCAAAATCTCCTCTTCTCTCACAATCAAACTATAAATAGCTCCCATCCTCGAATTCGAATTCATCCAGAGCCCAGGCTTCCCATTCCCAGGCCATAACGCAGTCACGTTATTCCCTCTAAACTCAAGCCTCCCATCATGGTTTGAGAAGAGCTCATCTTGAAACCCAAAAAGCTGATCACTAAAATCCGCCATAGTCATGAGCAAGAAAACACCAACGACTCTCCTCGAAACAACGATTTCTTCACCTGTTTTGATATGCTTCACAGCAACACCGTTCTCAGGAACCAAACCATTCACCTTCTTCCTCCACTCTTCATCCCCATCAAAAACCCCTTTCTCCTTTGCGTTCCTCAACGAAACCTCGGAACAACCAAGATGCTCAACGAGCTCACGATCAGAGTACTTAAACAAAAGATCGTCGTGAATCAGAGTCTGTCTCGGAACAACACAGAAGAGATGAATCAACGACTCGGCAGCTTCACCGACGTGGTCACGGACTACGTCACGGCCAGTTGAAGGATCGAAGATGGCTAAATTGACATATGAATTGGAGTAAGCAGAGTGGAATAGACCACAGAGGCAGACGGATTCAGGAGCTTTCCATAGCTTGAGGATTTTGTAGATGTCGATCAAGTGATCTAAGAAGCTTCCGTGTTTGTGCCAACACTCGCCAGCACCGACGCTTTTGAGGACGGCGATTAGCGAAGGGAGTTTGGGATCGATCTTCTCTAGCTCTCCTCGGAGAAAAGGACGGGCTGATTCCAGAACGGCGTCGTTTGGTGATGGAGATGATGATGAACCCATTTCGTCTCTATCTCACACACTCTCGTCTCTTCTTCTGTTGATTTGATAATCGCTTCTTCTTCTAACAATGGACTTCTTTTTTTCAATTATTAAAACATCGACCAGGTTAATATTTTTATGATTTTATTCAATTACCTAGTACCATTGATTCTGAGCCGTTGATTTGTTCATCAACGACACCTTTCCCACTTCTCATAGTTATAGTGTTTTGTAGTAAAAAGATCATAGTCTTTCACTCTTTTGTAGTAAAAAGATAAATTGATACAAGGATATGCAACTTTATCATTTTATTGGTCGTAACTAATTGGAATACTGTAGTTTTAAAGGTGAAAATTAATTTACTGGCACAAATTAAAACTAAATGAGATACATTGCAAGTTACAAAGGATTTGAGATTCTTTTCACCACATCATGGTTCCATAAACTAACATCTTCGTTTTAACTACTATTAATACTAATATCTCCATTGCTTACCACCTTTTGTGAAAAGCCGAGCGAACGATTAAAGCTTTAATTACTAACGACTGTTATTTGAGATTGTAGAGATTTTGACTGTAAAAATTTGTCGGTAAAGAATTTTGTTGTAGATATTTTGGCTATTAAAATCTGATGGTTAAAGAAGAATTTAAAATATGTGACTGTAATATTTATAATTATATATAATTTATAAATATATATTATGATAAATATTAATCTATATGTCACATAGTGACAAAATAATAAATTTTATTAATAACAAAATTATAAAGAAATACAATGGTGATGATGAAAATAATAAATTTATGAAGAGAAGTGGATGTCAAATGAAAATAAATGATGATAATTAATCTATAAAAAAGGTTTGTGCAAAAATATATGCAAATTTATAGAGAGTTTTTAATTATGATGAGGAAAGAAAAAAGAATTTTAGAATTTGTTAGTTTTACAGTGTTATTTTGAGGCTTTTGAAAATAAAAAATAAAATAATAAAAGAAAAATATTAAAGCGGCTATTGAAACTTCTAAAAACTAAAAAATCATAAAAGCCTAATTGACAAACAAAATGATTTTTAGATTTTTAAATGTTTTTAAAACCTGAAAAGTCTTCACCAATAGGAACCTAAATAGCGCCCAGCACATATTGATTTATATTAACACATAATAAACCAACACATCTTCTTTAATACCTAAAATCAACTAAGTATTTTGAGCTGACCATATAATGTACACAAACCAATATCTAATTACTGGCATGAGAGGTTTACCCAAAATCCACACTCTTTTTGTGTTTTCAGCTGAACCTAAGGTATTTTGTAAAAGATCCAGACTATTAAACATACACAAGATAAGAACTTAACACTAACATGATCATTTGGTCATAGTAAGTTTATTCAGACTCGTAAAAGCCGATGTTTAGTAGTGAAGTCTATTAGGTTAATGTAAATATTAACAGATTGATTTTTTCATTAAAAAAAAATATTTGTTAGTGAGTTGGATTTCATATGTGTAAAAAACTATATATTAACAAACATGTAACAAATATATAACGTTGTTTTTTTGTGTACTTAATGAAGTTGTTCTGTTTGCCAAAAAAAATGAAGTTGTTCATGCATAGAATAATTAATTAATTATCCTATTTGTAATACTAATACAATCTATCAGTTAACATATTATTTGAATATAGATACAAAACATAAAATAATAAGATGGTGGAATCTACTTTCGCTCATGACTTCATAGTTCTGCTTTGTTACAAATCATCAATAACGTTAATTATTTAATATCGTAAATTCGTAATAACTAGCCATATCTCATGAATAGACAATTTTGTCATCCTCAAACTTGAATGCTAGATTTGAGAGAACTTAATGATCCGCAAAAATCTCAGCTATCAAATTAAATTACGACAAAATTAGCTCAGTTTGTTTTTTTGATTGATAATACACAGTACACACAGCTACGTTGAATTCACGTAACTATAGGACAAGTGACGTGACCATTGCTGAATAGTAAACTTAGTCATCCCAAGCATCTTAACGGTTCGAATTGTCCCACGTCATCTACGAATAAGCCAGCGTGTCTTTAATCACCGTTGATTTAGAAGAAAACTAATCGTTGTGAGACATTAATAGGCCTTGGGCCATCACTTTAAAGCCCAATAAAACGTGCACGCTATGCACTACGAAAAAAAAAGTCAAAACGGTTGACAAAGATGAATCGATTCTTGTAAGAAGTGGGAAGAAGCAATTGCAATGGAGAAGACAGAAGAGAGGGGTGGATTGATAAGCACTATTCGATTTACACGGCGGCTACACGTCATACCTTCTGTCAAGAACATCGCGGAACGTTGTCTGGCGAATGCCTGTGGTGAAGCTCTGGTAGAAGCTGAAGATGTGCTTGTACGTGTTCTTGAATAAGAGGTCACCTTTTGGCAGATGAACCGTGGATGAGAGTGGCAAATGTTTCGGTTCAGTTTTTTTCTCATTTGCTTTCAGTTTCAGAGAGAAACAAGTTTCAATCTTTATGTTTGGTGAGACACAATGTGGGATTCTCATTACATAACACGACTAAATAGCTCCTAATACGGATTTGTCTCTTACAGGGGCAGAAGGCTGTTCCCATCATTCCACATCTTACACTTACTGGTAACTACTTTTAACATCAATATGATCCTAAACTCACAAGAACTCATCAAAACATAGGTGGATGATTGAACAATTGAAACTAGAAATGCTATCTATTCAATTCTCTCCAGCGATGACCACAATTTGGGTTACATCAGACAAAGAACAATTGTCATTCCTTCTTCGTCTCACATTCAGTTATAGCTATGTTAATTCCTTGTAGCATAACCAATAGTTATCGAGATAAGATATGGAAGAAGACGACCTCCCTATGCTGACACTTGGCACAACGCACAGCCTTGGTTCTGGGAAGAGTAGGGTCAGAACTCAGAAGGCACATCCGTTAGGATCTGAATTCGTTCACTTTACAGAGTGATGATGAACCTCGTTTCTGTACACACAGCTGTTATCAGCTACTTCCTGCAAGCAAGTCAGTGCCCCCAAAAGTACAAATTTTAATGATGAGGACAATGAAAGTGAATGAATTTCCCTTGAGGGTATTGATCTCATTAGCAGGCCTTAAGTAGCCAAAAGAGATTCATTCACTTTCAGACAAGTCCATGATCCAATCTAATAATTTTGTAACAACAAGATGACAAATGCAGCTTAAATAAATGTCAATAACTACACTCAGTTTGTGTAATCATCAATAAGCTAATCCTTTACACAAGCTAAAATCAAAATGCTAAAAAACCTGACATCAAAACAGTAAGCAATCATTAGGAGAGACACTCAAGATTTCTTCATGTGACTAAAACATCAAAAGAAAGCAGTATGAATCACATCTTATCAATCATATTATAACCACATGTTTCTGAGGTTGTTTACTAATTACTAGTCACCTCGTTTTCTTTTGCCTCCACCAGCAGGTAGCTCGATATGAACCAAACTTGGAACGTAATTATGAATAACTGGCCAAATTTCTGACATTCCTAAGTCTTCGACCTTGAGACCAAAACCAAATTCACTGACTTTATTATCCTCCCCGAGAAAGAATACTTTGTCGTTGCAGTGGATTCCGTCGGCATGCATCCATCTCTCACAACACACGGCGACTTTCTTATCCTCGTCAAACACAAACCTTACCGAATCAGTAATTTGAAGATCACGGCTCAAATCCAATGATAATACCTTCTTCCAGGACACCGCTTTGGTGGTGGAGGAATCATCATCATCAATCTTACTGGTCACCCATATCTCAGCCTTGGATGTAGCATCGGGCTGTAATAACACAGAAAGTTTCTCTCCGCCTACAGCAACAGAAAGCCTCATAACTTGATATAAAGGATACTGAGAGGGAAGAGGCACACATAGAGATGATTTCTCAGTTGAGAAATCGAATCTGAACAAGGACCAGCCAAGATGCGGTTTTGATATCTCGCAAGCGAAAAAGTAAATATTTCCCTTCAAAGACACAGACCAGTCGTTATAGATCCGAATGTACCAGCCTGGTGGAGTGAGATCATCATCAGGAATCCTCCTCCACGAATCAACAACATCAGAGTTAATCTCGTAGATTTCTGCATCACCCCAGCACAAAACTTTGTAGCTTCTTCTTCTTCTTCTTCTCTTACCGATGCAGCAGTACCCGAGAACAAAGCAGCCGCCTTTCCTGCAACGATTGCCGGTTTCGATCCACCTGGTTTGACCATTCAACGGGTTCCAAACAAGTATTTGAGATCCGCGGCTGGGGAGGCCATCGTGGTTGCATAACAATAAGCCCTCGCAGGGAAAGACTTCATCTATATCGAACTGATATGAATTGTTATAATACGGATCTGGGAGGCTAAGCACTCTTCCTACCTCTACAGATGGAGGAGGAGGAGGAGGAACATCATCTCCACCATGTGATTATGCTCACCGGACAAATCCTCCCCTCCTGTGTCAAGATGAGAAAGAGAAACTCCTTTGCGGCTTTCTCGCAGTGCTCACTCGCGAATCTCCTATCTTCTTTGAACAAACGGTTCCATCGTTTGCAAGTTGATCGTAACCGTTTCAGGGATGTGGCTGGAACACGACAGAGTATCTCACCTTCCACCAAATCGTTAGGAAGATCCGGTATCGGGTACTGTTAGGAAGATCCGGGATCCGGTATTGCACCACAAACTTCACTGTTGGTTATAATGGTATGGTACATGGGTACTTCAAGGGTAAACGTGGTCTGAGGCAAGGCAACCCTCTCTCCCCCTACATGTTTGTCATAGCAATGAATAATCTATCACTAATGCTTAATAGAGCTGCTGAAGAAGGAAAATTTGGATACCACCATAATTGTGCAACAGTGAAACTTACCCATTTATGCTTTGCTGATGATTTGCTTATCTTTGTTGATGGTTCCCTCTCGTCGGTTCAAAGTGTGCTTCAGGTAATGTAGGAGTTTGAAGAACGATATGGTCTTGCTATCAGCCGCCAGAAGTCCTCTTTCTTTACAGGGGGACTCTCTGAAGAAGAAATTAGCTGCATTGTTACTGCCACAGGGCTCTCTCATGGCTGCCTTCCAGTCCGCTATCTAGGCGTCCCTCTCTGCACAAAAAAGTTGTCAATGCAGGATTGTGAACCATTGTTACAACAAGTAAAAGCTAAAATAAACAACTGGTGTGCGAGGCACTTATCTTTTGATGGTCGGTTGTTGCTTATTAACACTGTCATTGCTGGGGTCTCCAACTTCTGGTGTTCTACGTTTGCTCTCCCAAAGAAATGCGTCTCCAAAATACACTCTCTATGCAGTGCTTACCTCTGGAAAGGCAATGTGGAAGGTCCCCATACTGCTAGAGTTGCGTGGGCAGCAATAACTAAACCAAAGTGCCAGGGGGGATTGGGAATTCGGGATCTCAACTACTGGAATCGGGCTTGCCTCATCAAGCTTGTTTGGCTCTTGTTCTTTCAATCTGGCTCCGTGTGGGTTGCATGGTTCAGGCATTACTTCTTGCGTGGATCACTGCAAGCATACTGGACAATGAAACCAAGGCAGAATTACTCTTGGTTGGCCAACAAACTATTAAAGCTACGGGATGACGTATATGGATGGATAAAATTGCGAGTTGGTAATGGATTAACCTGTTCTTTTTGGATGGATAATTGGTCGCCCTTTGGAAAAATCAAGGAGTTTCTCTCTACTGTTGCCGAATCTAGACTGCCCTTGAATGCTACTCTCAATCAGTTGTGCAGGCATGGTCGCTGGTCTCTACCTCATGCCTGAACAGACAAGCAGGTATCATTGATCGCCTACATCACTACCTTGAATCTTACAGATGGCGAGGATTATTACGAGTGGGAGTTAGAAGGAAAAGTTTACCGCAAGTACTCTACGGGCCAGATCTATCGTCTCCTCTGCTCCCCCTCTCCTCTGGTCCCCTGGCGTAGAGCAGTATGGAACTCT
Source organism: Camelina laxa (assembly GCA_024034495.1). Classification (NCBI taxonomy): domain Eukaryota; kingdom Viridiplantae; phylum Streptophyta; class Magnoliopsida; order Brassicales; family Brassicaceae; genus Camelina; species Camelina laxa. Next base: position 4,844,960 of record CM043885.1, on the reverse strand, counting down.
CGAGGGATCCCGAAGCATAGCTTTCACACTTGGCTGCTAGTCTTGAATCATTGCCCAACACGAGATCGAATCCTGCAGTGGGGACTTCAGACTAACCCCTCTTGTTTGCTCTGCAACTTGGTCTCGGAAAGTCGTGATCATATCTATTACAACTGCAACTTCACTTGGACGGTTTGGTCTACAATCGCTTCCAAATGTGGGATTCAACCTGAAGCCTCCTGGGAGATCACCCTTGCGCGCATGCAATCCCTTCATGGATCCAAGGCTCGGATCTGCCTCACTCTCTTAGCCTGGCAAGTGACTCTCTACTTAATCTGGGAAGAAAGAAATCACCGCCTTCACCGCCATCAGTTCCGATCTGCAGAGACTTTGCTTCGACTTATTGACACCGTTATTCGTAACAAGATTTCTAGCCTGAGAGAAGCGGATCCATAATGATGCTTAACCACTGGTTCTCTTCCTCTTGAATGCGTCGGTTACTATTCCATCGACATTCCTCCTTTGATTACTGAGTTCTATTATATGTGTTTAATGGGCTTTGCCCTTTTTATATGGGCATGTCCCAAAAACAAACTCTAAAGCTGGCCTGCTTTTGTAACATTTTCTTTTTGTTTTGCAATTTAAATAGAAAGCCTTTTTCAAAAAAAAAAGATCCGGTATCGCCGCCATTGATCTCAGTCAGTCTCAGCTGATCGCAAAGCTAGGCTTTTTCCTTTAATGGTGGGGATAGCAGTTTTAGTTATGCTGACAAGGAAATTAAAAGCTTTTATGTTTGGAATTTCTGGTTTAATGTCGGTTTGATATGAAATCAAGAAGTGATTGAATTGGTTCTTCTGCGGTTTGCAGTGGTTTAAGGGACATATCATAGGGGATAGGGGTTTTGGTGAAGTATTCTTACAAAAAAAAAAAAAAAAAAACAGATGATCTTTATAAACTAATTTTAATATGATGAGTATTCTTACACAAAAAATATATTACAATTTTTTAGAGGTAAGAGAGAGTTAGCGATAATTATATTACAAAAATTTCTATTGTTAAAACATTGCAAATTAAAAAATAAAATGAAGACACATGAATATGAAAGAAATCCTACATTCTCTTATTGTAAGATGGTCATAATTAATACTTTTTGAATATGTATCTATAAATTAATTTTATTATAGCCATCAAAATTTTATTATACATATGAATTTTAAATTAGAAAAAAATATAAGAAAACATAGAAGAAAGGAAGAATTACATCAAAGCAAAGAAGAAATAAAATGAAAACAATATAAAATATATACTAAACCAAATATAAAATTAAACTCTTACAATGATATCTTAATTGAGTTTTCAACCTATAAAAAAACATAAAAAGTAAAAATATTTAGAATTTGAGAGATAGTGGAGGGGTATGTGAGAATGATTATGAATAGGATAAGAAGTGATAGAAATCTCTTTATTTGCTGATTCAATTTTCATAAAAATTTATTTGTAGTGAATCAACAAGTTTTGATATGTGTAAAAAACTAAATATTTACAAACATATACTCCCTCTGTTTCGCAAAGAGTGTCATTTTGACACATTTCACACAAATTAAGAAAAACTTGAATTATACATATTTGCCCTTATTTAATGAGTAATTAATCATTCAAATTTAATTAAAAAAGCTTTAGGTTAATGGTATAATAAGAAATTTGATATAAAAAGTTATATTGGAAATATAAAGTGACATTCTTTGTGAAACAAAAAAATCTGTGTATAATGACACTCTTTGTGAAACAGAGGGAATAATATTTTTTTTTGGTACTAAAGTTGTTCATGTAGAGAATGATTAATCCTATTTGTAATACTAATACAATTTATCAGTTGACATATTTTGAATATAAATAATAGTACTAATCATTAGATGGTGGAATCTACTTTAGCTTACACTTAATAGTTCTGCTTAATTACAAATCATCAATAAAGTTTAATCATTTAATATCGTAATAAATGGTCATACTTCATGAATCTATAAACGTATCAATAAACTTTTTATTCTTTAGGGAGAACTGTATATACGTAAAAAAAAAACCATGTTTATCAATCACTACATCTCCTACGAGTATATATAATGTTTATTACCGTTAATAGCACAACTTTTGGCTAAATTCATTTAAATATATAATGGTTATTACCGTTATTTATCAATCACTGAATAAGGTATTTAAGGTACTTTTAAGCTTTTTCCAAATTAATATTGTTCTAATTTATTTTGATAGCTAGCATTTTTGTGGGTCATTAGGTTCTCTCAAATGTAGTATTCAATTTGAGAACTTTTGTATTCAATGATTACAAAATTCATGAAATATGACCATTTATTACGACATTAAATGATTAAACTTTATTGGTGATTTGTAATTAAGCAGAACTATTAAGTCTAAGCAAAAGTAGATTTCACCAACTAATTATTACTATTATTTACTTATATTCAAATATATCAACTGAATATATAAAAATAATATATTTTGAATCTAATAATATTTAAATGAAATATTTTTATCCTAATGAAAAAGATTAGATATTATCCACAACGATCATTACACCATCGTTACTTGTATTGTTTGGTTAAATTTTTACAGATGGTTTTTTTGCTTCCTTACCGAAGATTCTCGTACTTGAGACAATAGGGAGATTTAAAGATACCATTAGTCTTGTCAATCGTAAAATATTTACATGGCTTTTGCTGTTAAGTTTGTTTATGGTAACTATAATCGTGAAAGATTGATATGGATTTTGCTATCTGATGACAATAAATGAATTAAATTGATACAAGTTCTCCCCAAGACTCTAAAATAATTCATTTGAGTTGATGAAAACACATCAGTATCATTGATTCTCAATGCTCAATCAATCGATCAGATTTTAACCATGTAAATCTTGACAAATTGACTATTTCATACAAATTTATTTGTTAGTGAATCAACAAGATTTGATGTGTAAAAAACTAAATATTTATAAAAATATAACCTTGTTTTTGGTACTAAAGTTGTTCATGCATAGAATGTTATCCTGTTTGTAATACTAATACAATTTATCAGTTAACATATTTGAATATAAATAAAAAATGATAATAATATTTTTTTTGTCAAACATAAAAAGTAATAATAATAAGATGGTGGATTTATAAGAAGTTGTTGACAAACAAACCAAAAAAAATAACAAAAAACAAAAAAATGGTGGAATTTATTTTCGGGAAAAAAGCTTAAAAATACCTCATCTATTTTTTATTTGGAAGTTTAATACCTCATCTTTTTTGGTTGGTAGAAAAATACCTCATTTAATTAAAATGTGTAATTGAATACTCAAACTAATATATTTTGTTAATTTCATACTTACAATTTTTTGACAAAAATAAATTTCCGTTTTAACCCTTACAAAATAAATTAATAATATAATTTTAAATAACATGGTATTGACTATAATTTTATTTGAATTAAAATTAATTTTATTTTATTTAATATTTATTTTTGTTACAAAAATATCTCTATTCCTCTTTCTTCCTCTCTCGTAATTTTTCCCGCCACCGAAACCAGAAGTTGCAGATTCTATATCCGAGAATTTAGGGTTTCTGTTCGTTCTATCTTCTCAGATCATCAGATCCACGAAATTCTACTTTTCGGATCAGGTGAATTGTTTTCCTTATTCATCAAAATCTTGCTCAAATCTTTTGATTTTCGGTAATTTCGAGGTGATGTTTTATGTTTTACATTGCTCGAATCCGTGATTGTGGAATCTGTGTGATTGATTTTGAATCGCACGCGAGCTTTTGTTGCTGAGTTTGATAAAGCGGATCTTGCTTTTGATCTCTTGTGACAAAATTAAAATTGGTGGATTGTTTTTTTTTTTGCTTTACATGATATCCTGTAATTGAGCTGGTTCCTGAATCTAAAGGGAAGTTTCATTTTAAGAGAAGAAGATGAGGAACAGATAGGCGGTGATGCGGCTGAGTCGTGGAGATGACTATTCCAATTTGATTTTTTTTTTTTTATTACTCAATATATATGATAATATGAAGTACATCGAATAAAGATTTCTAGTTAATCTTTTTGGAAACACAGATTCATGAATCTGTTGGTCTATTGTTGATGGTATTGATCGATTGTACCAACTTATTGAATCATGAAATCATATATTCCTATATTTTTGTTTAATACACGATTCTGAGGAACGAAAACAGATTTGAAAGTTATAAATTAATTGTCTAAACAAAATTTGTATTTTTGTAAATACAAAATTGTAATAAAAATAAATATTAAATTAATTAATTTTAATTCAAATAAAATTATAATCAATACTATGTCATTTAAAATTAATTATTAATTAATGTAGTAAGGGTAAAAAAGTAATTTTATTTTTGTCAAAAAATTATATGTATGAAATTAACAAAATTTATTAGTGTGAGTATTAAATTATACGTTTTAATTAAATGAGATATTTTTCATTCAATAAAAAAACGAGGTATTAAACTTCCAAATAAAAAATAGATGAAGTATTTTTTTTTCTATTTATTTTCGGTCAGAGTTACGAAAATCTTGTCCAGTTCCGTCTGTGGCGTTATACATGTGCAAACATTCAAGACGCAATTCACGCAAACAATAGTTCTTCTCAAGTTCGTAGCTTTGTTATTCTCGCTTTCCGCTCAGGTCTGGGTGGCGTCTTATATTCAAGACAAACGCTTCTCAGAACGCTGTGTTTAACCGTGATTTCATTTCATGCGAGGGAGAAGTTTGCGATTTGCGATTGTGGTTACAGCGACGCTGATGGCTTTTGTTCCGGGACACTACTTGCTTTCGGTGGTGTTTGTTGAGCTGTTCACAAGATACTTGCGGACACGGAGAGGCAGCACGGAACCGTTGAGAGAGTGGTGGTTTAGTATACCGGCAGCTCCAGTGATCCTCCAACACGACAAGGACAATAAAAGGAAGAAGAACTTCTTTTTTTTTTGTCGTCTAGGAAGAAGAACTTAGGAGACATCAATAGTTATTACTACTCTCTCTCTACATTGTGACTAATAAAGATCTGAAAGCCGTATCACAACAAAAGCCAACAGGTATTGATTTATTTTACGATAGTGTCCGATTTGTAACGATGTTTAATTATTTTAAGAATTAATGTCATCTTCACAACAACAGCATAAGGAAACAGTGTAAGTGAACAATGAAAACAAATAGAAAAACATACAGAAGAAAGATTTGGGGAAAAAAGGGAAACATGAGCAAAATACTCAAAACGACTAAAATCTATTACCAAAGTGTTGGACTTATAAATTTCACATGGAAAATGTAACCTAGAGGAGGACAAAAATAATCGAAGTAAGTGAAACCCATCAGTAGATAATATATATAATTATATATTAACCTTTTCAACACTGAACATATTGCCAATGGTAGCAATGGCTTCATCATCATCTTTATCATCACAGCAAATCTAATAGTGTGTTGATTTTTCATAGGAAATACGGAACTCCACTTCTTGGCCCCCTCATTTGGTTGTTCTCTTCTGTCTCTGTGAAGAACTTCACTTCCCTTTCCTGGTTATACAAAATATCTCAATAAATTTAATCATTTTTACCCATTGACAATGCAGAAACCTACGATCCATGACAAAAGCAGCTATTCGAATTTTATTGCGCGCTTACTTTATCTATATTTATTTCTATAATCCTCCTAAAACCGTTGCTTGAAGAAGTTTATAGCAGATGAACAAGTGTGTACATGTTTATTATAACTGAATCATTAAAATACCCTCTACTTACAAAGAGATGCTGGCATGGCATGAAAAGAGAAGATAAGAGTATTCAATCAGATAAGATTAAAGAGATGGCTCACCATGTTGTCATTGAAACTCAATATAGACGCGACATTGCCACAGCGGTAACAGTAATTAGGTGCAGACCACACCTTCACAAACAAACCAAAAATGAACATCATTAAGCAGATTTTCAAAACGCCCAGTATAAAAAAAGATGTCAATTCATTGGAAGCAGAACACTAACAGTTACAAGGCCTTTATCTTGGAACATGTACTTAAGACCTTCTTGTACAAGCTGGTGGGCGCGGCATACTAGATCAAGCTTGTTGATATGGTTGAACTGCATAAAAAGCCGAACTCAAATATCAGAGATGTGAAATTGATTTATTAGTTATAGTAGCAATTTACTATTTTGAGAGGAAAAAACATACCTCAGTGGTAACCCTGGATCCAAAAAGCCAACCAGCTCCACGTGGACTAACCGCCCATGTTTCAATATCTTCCGGATCGCTCCACATAAGATCGCAAAAGGGCCCTTCATGAGGAATTTCGCAATTTCGCTCGATCAGTCTTATCTACAGCCCACAACAAGATGAAGAGTGAGTGGATGACCTTAATAACTTGCTGAGCTAGAAGCATACTTGACAGGTGAAAGCCAAAAACATTAAATTAGAGTTTAACCTGATCAATTGTCCGAACATCCGGGGAAAGGCCACCGTGAACACATAGAACCTAGACGACGCAAACATTATATTAGTTTAGCATAAAGCTTACTTATATGTTATCAACGATAATACCAAGCTGCAGAACAAAATAACTCACTGTGCCATCTATAATAGCTGACAGGGTAAGATAGTCAAAAACATCTGTGCAATACCGCCACGCGTTAGCGTTACCATACTTCCTTTGGCATTCATCATAGAATCCATACACCTAGATAGCATAAATGGTTATGTGTTAAAACGGAATATACAATGTCGACAATCCATGTAAAAAATATTTTGATTATCTTATCCGCAGATTCAAGGAAGACGTATTCGAATTGCATTTAGAGGTAAAATTGCAAAACCAATCATTGTAAAGGTTCTACAGGAGTGCGTTAAAATACAAAATTATGACTAAATTTTCTGCTTTAATAGCCTATGTATCACTTAAGAGATTCAACAGTTCCGGGATGAAGTTACAACAATAGCTATAAGGAGAACACACATGCAAAGAAAAAGTCTGGCACTATATGAAGCACCTTCTGAAATTAGCTTTCCAATACTCGATTCACATAAAATGCATCTTAGCTAACTTGACATGGCATTGCCACATGTACAAAATTCAGAACTTTCAAAACCCTGCTATAACAACCAGAAGATAATCAAAATTACTTACCTCCTACTACTGCTTTATAAGAACAACAATAGATAGTAAAGGAACAGAATAACACATACCTGCGTTAGCTGTCTACTTTCATGATTTCCACGCAAAAGTGTAATATTGGCTGGATGTCTACACATTAGAATATAAAAGAATTAAAAGAACAACTCCATGCCCACAGCAAAGAAAGCTAGAAATATATATTCCCCAACATCTTCCAAAAAAAAAAAACAAAGGATTTTACACCTAGAATAGAATTCTCCAGAGAACATGTATATAGTGAAAGAGCATTCAAAGTTTAGGTATCTTTTCCAAAATGTAAAAACAGACAAACATGAGATGCTTGAGAAGCAATGACCGTTCTCGTATGGACTGCAATAAGTCAATGGGCATATCTCTTCCAAGGAGAGATAAAAAAATTTGTCAAGATTAATTGCTTACTACACTATAACTTCGTGTTAAGAACAATGAAAAAAAGCACGAACAAGGGTATATCAAAGGCAAGATTTTATGATAACATGAATCCCAAAAACTTACCTAGCTTTAAGAAGTAAAAGAATAGTGAAGACTTCAAGGCTGTTGTAACCTCTATCCACAAAGTCCCCCTACGAAATTCCCACAACAAATCACGATTGCATTCATATCAAATAATGTCAATAAGAAAGACAAGAAAAAAGAAAAAATCTGTACCATAAATATGTAATTAGTCTCTGGAACATGACCTCCAGTCTGAAAAAGCTTCATGAGATCATGAAACTGGCCATGGATATCACCACAGACGGTGACAGGACTGTTTACAGGCTGTACGTTTGACTCCTCAATGAGTATTTCTTTCACCTGTAACATTACAAACATCATCTTCTTGTTATGCAATCTTGGCTAATCTACAATCAATCGCTAAAAAAAGGACATAAAAATTATATCTGAATACATCCATTGTTGAATAGAAAGAAGAAAAACCCTAAAATCACTATAAAGAGGGTAATTAAAGACCAGATTTGAATTCACGTTCCATCAAGATTTACATATACACCAAAGCAGCAAAAGAAGAAAGCTCTAAGCCTCCTCAATCGACTCAGCAGGTACATTAATCCATTCAGAAGAGAAAAGCAAGTAAAGAGAAGATGACTTACGTATTCGCAAAGAAGCTGAAGCTCGTCCTCGGAGAGATGCTGACCATCTTTAACTTTGGAAATCCATTGATCCAAATCCATAGCTCCCTCTCTCTGTTATATACCTCTGACTTAGTAAGAACTTCACCTCTTTCGTTTGATTTCAATAGCGACGGGAAAAAGGAAGAATCGAATCGAATCGAATCGAATCAAGAGAGATCTACCAGAGGATCTTCGACTTCGTTAGGGTTCTTACGTAAGAGGAAGAGATGAAAAAGAAAAAAAAATGAGAGAATGAGAGGTTCGAGTTCCACAAAATGACACATACGGCAAAAGGCAAAAAAAAAAAAAGATCTCGACCCAAATCCCAGATCGATCTCCGCCGCTTCAAACGCACAAATCACACTTTTGCGTTTGTATTTCTTTTCGATCAAACGCAATCGTTGACGTACCAGCGTCTCATTGTAAAAAAAAAAAACTACGATTGTGATCCCTCTTAATTCCGAAAATTACAGAAAGTGTCAAAAACTTAATGATCTGCGTCTCAACAACCCTCCTTGAACAAATTAACAAAAAAAATCCGATACAAAGGACTTCACTTTTGTTGAATCTTCAATCTCCTAAATGTACATAATCCAACAATTTACAAAGGAATGGATGTGAAATCTATACCAATCCAAACCAAAAGAATCATCAATTAGTAACTTTTTTTTTTGTGTGTATAGAGTTGAAAAGGACAACAAAAAAAAAATTAGCAACAACAACACTTGTGGAAGTTGCTATGAAGAATGGTTGCAGCAAGAAAGGACAAAGTTGTCCATGAAATGGTTAAGCTCAGCTGTATACAGTTCTGGGTTACTCCGGTAATGGTCTACATGAGGTGAAGATATGAAGTTGCAAGCACGGACCTCGTGTCCTGCTTTCCTCTGCTCTACAATGAATGATTCAACTTGTTCCGCAGGTATGACTCTATCTGCAGAGCTGTAGATGTATAACTGTGGACATCTTGGTTGTGCTGATGATAAAGTATCTAGAACATCGGCGAGTCTCCTGTGAATAATATGATTGCATGACTTTGTTAGTGTGAAATCATAGGAACTAGATGAAATAATGTGTTTGATGAAAAGCTAGAGTTTGCTACCTGTTTACTTTAGGAAGATTTAGAATCACCGCAAAGAACTTTTCAAGAACCAAAAGCAAAGCAGTTTCTGTCGCGGCAGGTTTAGGCTGGGAGAAGTTTATACTGTTAGTTTGTGTTCCTACGTTTGACTCATATGATGAGCTTGCAGATCCTTTCGTGGCTACACTGTTCTTCTTCAAGAACGCAGCTGAGAAACCTGATGCCCATACCTGTTTTTACATGCCAAATTAGTATCCAGAAAGTTCAAACGAATAGAGTACAGAAATCTATGAAAAGAATTAATCAAGTTCCGTAATGATGGCTAAAACCGTGTAAACATAGCTATGAATGCAAGAGCCAATGCTTTACCGTAGGATCTGCAGCAGCAACAGGAGCTGAATCCACTATGCAACCTTTAACCTTTCCCATCAATGATGAATCTTGCTTCTGAAACTTCTCCAAAATGGCTCCATATCTGCATATGCAATAAATGGTTAATTCGCTCAGTAAAATGTAAAACACATGAAAGAAACCCCGAGATATAGATAGAACTCACGTTAACCACCCGGTGTTGCTGAAGGTGTGAAAGACGAGATTTTTCTTTTGCTCTTCATCTAACCAATCAGCCAAGTGATTAACCAGCGAGTCAATGTTCTTCTCTGCTTTTCCTCCAACTTGATAACTCATAATCTCATTCATAGGAAGAGTAAATGTTATGACATGGTAACCCCTTGAAGTATACCATTCCGCATATTTTTTAAGATGCTTCTGCTTTGATCCAAGCCATCCAAGCAAAACCACAACAGTTCTATTCTTCTCCAACGCACAGCTCGAGGAACCAGACACATCGACTGCACTAGTCTCAGGCAAATGCCATCTATAGGAAACATCAGGAACGACAAGCGAAGCCCCGATTGTGAATGCTGATGGTTTCGATGCCTTAGCCAATTCTGCAGACTGATAAACGCTACGAAGAGCAGACAGAGAAGTAAGAGAAGGAGCGAGATCACAGCATGGATTAGGAGCTAGGAGATCAACATGTGGTACAGGAACACGAATTCTAGACAAGAAGGATAAATCCGAGAGCTTGGAGGCTGAGAGTTGAGAAACCCACAAGGAGCTTTCGTCCTGAACAGAACCAGAAACTGAAGCAGTAGCAATCTGCTCTGAATCAGAACCTCGAACTAGTGATCTAAGAGACGAGAACCTCTCAGAGACATCAGCAGAGACAGAAGCGGCAATAACAGCAGCAGCAGCAACAAGTGGCCGTTGGATGATCCCAGATAAAGAACCCATGATTGGCCAAAATCTAGCAGCAGACCAGTCTCAATAATAGAAAAACAAGTCCCTGTTATATATAAGAAGAGATAGATTTGTAATAAGTATGGAGACACACATACAGAAACAGACACATGTTTAAAACGCGTGTAAGACTTCAAGATTGTAGGGACATGGTGTTAAATTACCTGGAAGGTTCTTCTTCAAACTCGGGCTGTCAGAACTTGACAGCCCGACCTCTAATGGACGGGTGAATTGTCAGAAGTCAAATATATGTTTCTCTCCCACCCAAATAACACTTCCCTGCAAGAAAATTGTTTCAAGTCAAATTATCTATTTTAGTTTAAACAGTTTTAAAGCTTATGATGTTGACACAAAGGGAAAGAAAAAAAAAAACTTTTCTCTTCTCTTTTATTTGTTCTTCTCTAAAATCATGATGATCCCCACCTCTAACAAAAAAAAAAGAAGTATTTTTCAATGGGATGATTATGTCTTCCCCTACCCCAGAACTGATGAGAAAAAAACGATGAAGAACAATTAAAACTTTTTATTCCCCCCCAAAAAAAACAACCTAATTGAGATGGTGTGGAGAGGTTGAATCCCCAATTTTGCAAAAGACACAACACCACAGAGAATTTTACCACAAATTGAAAACAGTTTGAGAAAGAAAAAAAAAAAAAAAAAAGAGCTTGATCAATCTCGCAGATAGATCTCTCTCTCGACGTGACAATGGCGACGTTTCCATTATACGGGAGGAGAGGCATCGAATAAAGACAATGATTAACCAGACGGAAAACCAAAAGATTTCGAAATCCGCTAACGAATTGGGTACGCAAAAATAATCAAATCGAATTCCAGCAGAGGATTAATCAAATGTAGAATTGAATAAACGTAGAGCAAAAGACAGAGAAGATGGTGAAAGGAAGAGTAAATGTTGTGAATCGGAGCAAGAAAAAAAAACTCACCAGAGAGAGACGAGAAGAGGGAAAAAGAGAGAGATGAAATTTTGTGTTTTGTCTTTTTTTTTTTTAGGGCAAAGAGAAGGGAAGAAGAAGAAGAAGAAAGTAAATATATATATATATATATATATTATAATTATAATCGCTTATTAATACAGAGTACTGTCTTCGAATAAAAGAACCGAACATGTTTTTATTAGCTGTTAAAAATCAAATATATTTTCTATCTTGATATTTTTGTTCCTTTACTATATTAAAAAAGAATTTTGTATAAATTTTGTTGATCCGGAGGTTAATAAAATGTTTTTAATATTTTTTTAATACAAATAGAATATTTTTCTAGGCAATGACATTGTATTCAGATTATGCAGGCCAGACTATTGGCAATTTTAGTGTGTTGTAGGTAAATTTGTTTGTTTATAAATGTAATGTAACTATTACAAAAATGATTATTCTTTATGAAATTGTTTTGTGGATTTTGTCACTATATAACCTCATGCATTACATGTATTTAGATTTATGGATTTGTTATAAAAATATATTTATTATAACATTATATTAAAAATCTATAATCATAAAAACTGCCAGAAAAAAAGATGTGTCTAAATTATTATTTTTAAAAATAAATTTCAGAATTTGACTAATGATATCATATTTATAATTAGAGGCAAGTCAATATAAATCTAAAAGTACAACATCAAAAAAAAAAAGTCATGTGAAGTGGTTTAGTGCAGTGGCAGAAGATAAATTTATTTGTAGGAGGCGCTATGACACCAAGATCGAGTCATACCTCCTACGCCTCCTACGAATGTAAGAATTTTGCTAATGGATCGGCCAATTGTGCTCTAATAATTAACAAAAAGAAAAAAAAAATGATAATATTTGGTTTTTGGTTGTAAAAAGGTCATCCATGAGATTATTGTAATGAAATTACTACCAAAAGATAACAAGCCAATAGAGTAAATTTGAGTCAAATATTAAGATAATTTAACAAGAACAAAAATGCTAAATACAAGACCTTGTGATTCATACCACTTGGATGTGGAACATACTGACATTTCAATGACGCCAGAAGAAAAGGAGAGTTTTATGAACGAGAGTTATGTGTATATATCTTGTGGCTGAGAGAAAACACATGTCTGGACGGTGGTGGTGCAAGTCCAAAGAGCTTTTGAAAATGGAAGAATATTCGATTTGGATATCCAATTAAAATAAAAGAAAATTCGATTGGTATGAATGTATGAGGGAATCTTGGTTTTACATTACGCCATACTGTCCCCACTTTTTTGCATTTCTCCATGACTTTTGGAATTTTTTTTTTTTAAATGATTTATTCTTAATCGGAGGATTACCAGAAGTGTTTGGATTCGTCTTAATCCTCTTTGTAGCTTAGTTACTTTCTTTCTTTGAATTATATTTTGGCGTCTAATTGATTCCAAAGTAAAACATTTTGGTCGATAAAGACTTTTCTTTTCTTGATTCTTGAATGAATTCTTGAACTAATTAAAATTCGTTATCATCGAATAGCCCACTAGATTGCTGATTTTACACAACATGAATCTAATTCTATATAGATTTTAATTATTATTTTTTTTCATCGAGTACAAACATTATTCTCCAAAGTTGGTGAAAATATAGAATTTCGAAATTCTTCAAACAAATATATATATATATATATACACACAAATACCGTACGTAATAATCATTTGTTATGGTCTTTTAAAGGTACACTTCATGTTTTGCTATGTACACCACTTCACTTCACTTCAAGCGTTGAAGCAACTCTTTTGCCCATTGCTTCAGCAAAAAGAGTACAAACATCGCTTTGCCTATTTTAATCATATACCATTTGGATTAAAATATGGAAGGATTGCAGAATTATAACTCCCTAAATCGCAACACTTGTTATATTAAAAAGTTGGAGATACAAAAAAAGAAATTTACAAACTTAAATTAAGATTTGGTTTTTTTTTTTTTGTATTGTATAATCACAGAACCCTCCTTCACAATGAGAGGCAAAACGAGGTTGTCTCAAGAACATCATCAAACTACTTTACCAGATTAAAACCCGCCAAATCCTTAATTAGCAAACGACCACAGTTTGCCTCTAATAAGAACAATCTTCTCTCCTCTCCATCAATATCAATATCAATACCTAGTGCTATTTCTCCTTCCCCACCACTTCCTCTTCACTTTCTCCATTGAACCACTGCTCTCTTCACTCCCCAGCTTGCTCAGTATCAGTTTCGTTTCCCTTAATCTCCCTCCATAATCCTTTTTCCATGTCTCAAACATCTGTTTTAGCCTCCGCAGCTCTCTTTCTGGGTTCAAGTTTGCTTCTACCTGACCAGATTTCACTTCCACCAAGAACTTTACGTCATCACCAAACACTTGAGCTCTCTGTTCAAACTCTTCTGCTAACCGCCCAATCACGCTCAGACCCGCACTCATAGGCTGTAGTCTCGACCCTCCTCCGTTGCTTGTTTGGCTCCTGAACTGATTACTGCTTGAATCCCAATCCGTTGCATCGCTTGCATTGACCGATGCATCCGAGTTTCTAGCCGAGTCCTCAACCGCTAGGCTTTTCTTTGCTATGGAAAGACTGGATTGTAATGACCGCATTTGCTTTTGCCAGATTTCTTCCATTGATTTCATCTTTGTCTCGTATTCTGACCACCGGTTCTCATACTGTTGAAGCCTCTGCTGGAGAATGTCATTCTCCTCTTCCTTCTCACGCAGGGCAGCTTCCGCTTTAAGTACCCTGCGTTGAAGCTCAGAAAGTACTGATGCCTTTACTAGCACCTCACCTGACTCATTTGTCTGAGCAGTTGGTCAAATACCAAAACAAAAATAGATCACATCAATGAGATGAAAGAAAACATAAGATACTGTGAGAAGACAGGAGTGATTATATAATAACCCCTTTACCTTAGTGCCTCCAGATTTTAGCCATCCAATATCCCCTGAGCATCTTCTAACCAACCAACCACGAATTGCTGCGAAAAAGTTGCAATAATTAAGTGTCAACAATGAAAAATGAGCTTGAGATTTTTCTAAATGAGATGATCTGTAAACATCTAAGAAATACAATAAACCCTTTTTACCTGATTGTATCGAAACCGATGCATCGGTGATGCCCTTATACTGCTGCCTAGCAATCTTGCTTTTAACATGGCTTTGTATTGTAGCAGCAGCCCTATGCCTCCTTAGTAACTCAGTAAACTCTTTTCTTATCTTCTCTCCACGAATAACTGGAGTAAAATAGGTGGCGAAGAAGCAATATCTCAGTTTAAGCTCAAAATATCTCCATTACAATTGAGACAAAGATGCAAAACGAAGGTAAATTAATTGAGACAAAAGAGCATACATGACTGGAGAATAGAAATTCCCATTTTAAGCTCCTTCAGGTGACAGCGTGCTTGGTATCCTCTAAAAGAGCTTTGAACACGTAAAATGCCATGGAGCGTACGGTTCCTCGTATCCTCAAGAACCCCAATCTGCAATGCACATGAGAATATTATTCATGCACTTTTAAAAGAAAGTCTTTCACATCAGGCGAATAGCTACTATACCTGGCCGGTTCTGAAAAACAACTTTGTGTAGCCAACTTGATACATCTCCGGCAAGATATTAAACTGATGGAGAATCGCAACTGAAACACTTAAAGGGTCTTTATCAGCAATGTTCTCCACCAGAAGGAAACCATACCTGCAGTATGATCATTTAAAAACCAACGTGGTTACAACTTCAGAAAAAAAGACTTCAATGTCCCCTTCATAACTACAAATGATGACTGGCGTTTTCACCTTCTTGAAAATTTCTGATGAGACATTCTTGTAGGAAATCCAGACCGTGAAATTCGAACCACTTCTAGGACCCCGCAACATCTTAGCTGCTGTAAGACAAGCCCTTGCTCATACAACCCAGGAGACTGAACATTATTTGGCTTGATGCAGCGAATGAAATGTGGAGTAGTGTTCCCTAAACGTTGCATCAATTGGAAGAGTTGACCCTTGAAAAAATCCAGGCAAGATCATTAATAACAAAACATCATAGAATATGAGTTGTTTTCTCTTTTTATAGTGTCAGCAGAAGCCTTTAGGTTTAGAAAAGTGCATGCAATGTTTGTAGCGAGAGAGGCAAAAATTGGTAACCACAACAAGTTTTGAAGATTTATAACATCTATGCAATTTAAAGTAAAGCATGTAGCCAAAACGAAGTAACATCATTTTTGAGTATTAAGCCAAAATACCCTACCTTAAATTTAGTAGCTACGCTCAACCGCTGGGAATCAGCACCACCTGCTTTGTATAAAGGGCCGGCAACAGGTTTTTCAGATTGGATCAGCATGCTAGAAGCAAATGCTTGAGGAAGGAGGCAAGAACAAGAGGACAAAAGATGAATAGAATCCGAATGCAACAAGTCTCTGTTCTTCTCTAGAAATCCAGTCGTCTCATATGTAACCTGATTCGGAAAAGCAATTAAGAAAGCAATCCGAGACTAGGTTCTTGTTTTCTTTCAAATAAAGAACAACTGTGATAGAGCCAACAGATCCCACTATAATATGCCTTCTGTATTTTCTGGAATGCCATGTATATTGGTGTCACTGAGGTTTCAGAAGCTATTACCTCTCCTGCATAATGCACAACTGTGAAAAGCTTCCCTTTATCTCCTCTGAAACATGAATTAGAGTGTAGATGCTCTTTGAGCTTGTTTGCAAGTGTCACATCTGTGCCATTTGGAAATGTAGATTCCTCATCCAAAAGAGAGAGCAGCCCCAGTGGTTTCTGCACAGACAACAGACGTAATTGCCTTAAAATAAATGTTTCAGACCAAAATAAGCAGTTCAGCAAATAAAAATGTTTCAGCTTAAAAGTAAGCATTTCACCAAATAAACTACGGTTTGGAGTGTGTAAAAGGTGAACTCTATTATCTTCTTATTAGGGTGTCCATCTCACTTCCTAGTCTATTGTCTTCTTAATAACTACCTTTTCAAAGAGACTAAGACAACCTTGGTTGTCCTCAAAATCAACCCTAGTCCAGTCAATGCCATCCTGGATATATTCCTGAAAAAAGTAGAAAGAAACATTAATAACTTCGATCAGAGAAAGTTGAGCTTTTAGATTGTAGCTCTATGTGAATGCACGACAGAATGGGACAACTTTTTTACCTCTTGCTCCAGCTTGAACAGATGACGATTAAAGTGTTGCTGCAGTCTCTCATTTGCATAATTTATACAAAACTGCTCAAAGCTATTTTTCTGCAGATGAATGAAAGTTGTTTAGCAAATCAATAAAATATATAAATGGACTTGAAATGCCTCTTTTTGTGTTTAAGATATGTCCTCTTAGATCCTAATCGCTATTTCAACTACAGTCAACAATACATTGGCGAAAAAGTTCTAATATATGTCACTACTTAGGGATGCCATTGCCAACTGAAGGTCTAAATAATAGCTGCTAGCAATCGTGATTTTGTTCAGGAGTAAACACAGAGAGAGACAGAGCAGAAACATACATCAAATGATTCGAAGCCGTAGATATCAAGAATACTGATAGATCTACCAGTCCGCCTCTTTCCCACTGCTAGAGATTTGTTGATCTGTTCAACTAGCCAGTCAAACAGGCACGAGTAGATTGATTTTGCTAAAGCATCTCTTGCATCAATGGCCTGAAAGAAAAAAAATCAGCAAATGGAAATGTTAAGTAAAAGAAAGACAAGAATGACTAAGATACTAAAGATGAGCAAAGAATAGGAATATTTGTCATAATCTTCGGAGGGATAAAATGCCTACTGTGAGACACTGAGACTTGCTACCAAACGAGATTGAAAGGGTCGTGAATGGTGAGGTCGCATATGTATCAAAAGTCAGATACTAGCATGTGAAGCATAGAATCATGGATGCAAAGAACAATATGCAAATGCAAGAGTGTAGACATAAACCAGAGCAGAAAAATTCCAGTATCTCATTTTACCAAATTGCTTCTCCATATTGACTCTACAAAACCCTAAGTCAAGTCTAATAATACACAAACAAAATGTAAGCAAATCTTGTAAAAGGCATACCTGCGGTAGTGTTAGCTTCTGAACAATGGTATCATTCCTGACTCTCATGTTACGTTTCGATAAAGTTAGCGTGAGGTCATTAATGTTGCACCCAATCAATTTAGCGACAGTTGCCAAACCTGAAAAAGGAAAAACAAGTACATCACATAGGTAATCAATAAAAATTCTTGTTTCCAACTCCAAGACCCGAGACATCATAGAGATGTCTGGAATATAGTACAGCAACATCATAGAAAAGCGTAGTGGGCATGCAGATTCAACGTTCACGGACGCAAAAGAGAAACATTTCCACTCAAATAATGTAAGCATCACTAGTTAGGGACTAAAGTGGCTTACTTTCATCTACTACAGGTTCAACATGGTTTTCATTGTCAATAACGGTGAAGGAAACATTCCCCAGCCATAATACTGCAGCAAGCATTGCAAATACACTTTCTTGATCTTCTTTACTAACGTGCACAATGTCTAGAGCTTCCTGCAACAGCGAAGGATTAATCAATAGATGAATAGATAGAAAAATAAAAATCTGAAATGATTAGGAAGAAGAAAGTAACTTCTGAAAGAGGGAATTACCTTAACAGTGTGAAAACGTTCAGTATCATCAACACCATTGATTGAATAACAATTACTCTGTCCCAAATATTTATACTCATGTGCGCTTGTCAGATTTAGCTTCTCTGCATTTAAAAATGAATGAGGGAAAACAGAACACAAATAAATAACTTTCCACCATTTACTAAATCTATATCGACACTAACAATCACAACATTGACTCAAAGACTGATGGTTAACATAATTTATCTTTTTTTAAGGAAGATACAACCGAAAATATATTAAGCACACAAAGTTAATCCGAAAACCTACATTAAACAATTTACAGACTTTGATAATGGCCATCAACAATTAGGTCGATAATCTTTTAGGATTCATTTTTTCTAACCATACCTCTAAGTGCAGGTGACGCCCCAGCACAAAGTTGATAAAATATATGATATGATCTTTCCCCTTCAGCACATTGGACCACTCTAGACTGTTAAAATGCGCATCGTACAAAGAAAAATATGTCAATGTTAAATGAATCATGTTCGAAAAGGAAAGAAATTAAGCAGGGAAAATCATCTAAAGAAGCTACCTTTTCAAGTAAAACTGCAAAATTTGAAGAACAAGCCAAAAAAAGAAGCTAAGTTAGCTTTGTAGAAATATATAAACAAGATGAAATTGCGACATAATAAGGTTTGCACTTACATGTTTGAACTTGAGCACCAGATATCTTTCCACTGTCACTAAAATGAATCTCTATCAGCTTCCCCTGTAAATTTTAATAATCAAAACAACATTGTGAGACTTTGTCCAAAAAAAAAAAAAAAAAACAACATTGTGAGACATACGAAGACACATAACATTCAACAACATACCATAAGGGAACAATAATATACAAAAAGCACTATGATGAAAGGGCTTACAAAACGACTAGAATTATCATTTCTCAATGTCTTTGCATTTCCAAATGCTTCCAAAATGGGATTAGTCTTAAGTATCTCATATTCGATTCCGCTTCCACCTCCAAGAGCAGCCAAGTATTGCATAGCTATCTTAGCTGTTTCTGTTTTCCCTGCTCCACTCTCACCGCTGGATGAAAAATAGAATCGTGTCATGAGAATACACCACAATACACAAACTGGAAGCACCACTTCATTCAACAAATTTACTAGTCCCAGTGTGTCGTAACTCGTAACTAATGCATCTTTACATGTCATGAAGACTAATGTATAGCCAAAAAATTACACTCATGTTACTGCCACATGAAATCCAATAGGCATGAAAATTTACAAAAATTTAGCATAAAAGAGGACATTTCTACTAACCTGATAATGATAGATTGGTTAACTTCATCTGGATTGGAAAAGATAAAATGTGTGAGAATTGAAATGTTTTTTTGACTCATGAGAATTGCAAAGTTAACTTCCAATAATTAACAAACAATGAAGCATGATCTCACCGCGGATCATTTCGCGAATCGCTGTATCTGCAATTGCATAAACATGAGGACTCTCATTTGATCGCTTCCTGTATGCTTCAATGTAGCGATTTCCATATAATGGAACCTCCTTGAAAGGATTCACAGCCACCAAAACTGGCCCTGCTTTTGTCTAGTGCCATAAAAGGAAAAAGGTTAGAAAAGCAAAATAATAAATGCTTGAACATCAGAAACCAACTGCTAGCAATCCAACTCCTTGGGGATCATCGCTACAAGGAAGGACTGCTCGCCTGGCTCGCTACTCGCCCAATATGATCAAGTTTTAAGTTAACCGTTTAAAAATGTAAACATGTTACATTAAACTCTTAAGACCACTGCTGCACTTGATGTAAAAACGATTTTCTTTGAATCTAATTTAACATTATTTTCAAAAAAAATAAATGCTTGAACATCTATGACAACAGATTCAGGGGAAAGACGATTAACCTGATGAACAAAAACTATCAGAACAAAAGACTTACATATATCATATCTTGGTTGTATCGATAGTTGAGGTTGTACAACACTGATGGCTCATTTAAGTAACTTAGTTGCATTAGATCGTCTACTCCATCAAGAATATCAGGATTTGCAGGTACTAGAGTCTCTGATATGACTTTTATAACCTGTTTAATCAAGTGCAGAAGTGGTATCTCATCATCCACTTGAACTATTAACTCATGCCTACCTTGGGATACAAAAAGTTACTTACTTTTCCCTCGGGCAAAGAGATAACAGACTCCTCTCCTGAAGTTGACAATATCTTCCCAAGCTCCCAGTTACCATTTGGAAGTTGAATCCAAGATTGCAGTATCTAAAGTTGAAAACTATCAAAATTTCATCCCATATTCGTATATTTTCAGAAGCAATACGTTGTTCTCAATTTAGCTAGAAATCCATCATATCCATGAAATGTGTGACTGTGCCATAGAACCCTCAAGACTTGAGTATCAGTCATAAGATGTAAATCTAAAGAATACCTTCTTTCGAGCATATGCACTAGTGTCGCTCCACCTGGGTTCATCACCATCACTCTGAGGCAAGGGCATTGTAGCAGTACCAGGATCCACATCATTGATCAAAGACTGCTCTTCAACAAAAACACCATGCCCGCTATAAGGGGAATCCTCAGTATCCCCAGCACCAACTACCCCATTCCTTAAGCCAACTTTTCTTGGAATACTCGAATTGGTTGAGGAAATACTCCCGCCAGAAGATTTTTCAAGTCGATCTGAGATTGGTGAACTATCAAATCTATAGTCTGCCGGCAAAGATTTAAGCGACTGCATAGATGGAGTAACCTTTTGGGACATTTTACTGCAAGAAAGAAACGAAACTTATCAGCTTAAATGGAAGTGTTCAAGAAACAAAAAAGTAAAGAATCAGTCATAGATGACAATCTATATTTGGTTTCCATCAAGCTTTCGAAGAAGAACCCCACTCCAAAAGACATATCTAGCTTCTAATGGCGGGGACCATACTTTTAAGGACATAGACTGAAATGCTTTTTTTTCCTTAGTCTTCAGTCAGTGTTTTCAAGTTTCTCTATCAGAATTGGAAATGTTAGGCCAATCTCTGAATAAACTTGATGGAGTAAACAATGAAACGACGACATTCATTGAAGAGGTTGACGAAATCTTGAGAAGGAGATTTTTGTATAAAAAAAAAAAAAAAAAAGAGAGAGAGATTAAAATATCTAAAGGGCTTTGCCTGGTTGACATTTTAACACATCTCTTGCCGAAATTTTCAAGAAATCGAAAATAGAACAGATTGACAAAAAAAGCTAACAAATTTAGCTCAAATCTTGAGATACAAAAGACAACTTCCTTATCCTCCTGTGTTCACTCACTACACACAAACCAAACAGAAGACGATACGAAATTTCTCATTTTGATGAGAATTCTTAAAAATAGAAACATAACAAAAGCAAAAAAATTTCAAATTTGTTCGATTTAAAGACCCTTTCAAATACCTTCACACGAATCAGAGCTCTGCTCAGCAAAAAGATATAAAGCCAATCGGGAACACCTTGAGGAGAAAACTTCAGATTCTCAGAAAAAAGAATTGATTTTTCTGGAAGATAGATCTCAGACAGAGAAAACCCACCTCACAGAAGAAACTACTTCAGATTCTGTAAACAACTCCGGAAATGGAAGAACAAACAAAAGGGGTAAGAACAGAGTACACTAATGCCGTAGAAGAAGTGAAAATACAGAAGAAGAAGAAGAAAAAAAAAAGAGTAGAAATCTCCCAAGTAAACAGTGGAGATTTCAATTTTTCAATTTACTGAGAAATTTTGGAGAGAATATCTTAAAAAGTGCAGCTTTTTTTCTCTGCTTCACAAGAAGAAGAAAAAGAAAAAGGAAAAACAAGAAAAGAAACTGATGTTTTTAATTTTATGTTTTTTCTTTTAACTGTTATCTATTTTTCGTAATTTTTTTTAAAAAAAAATAAAAATTTAAAATTATCCGACAATTTTGAATGTCTTTGCGTTTTTTTGCCACCAACTGAATTTTGAAAAGATGAATTTTCAGCACCTCACGTGATCTGAAATGACGATTAAGCCCTCGTTTTGTATTTATTTCTTAAACCGATGTTGTTGCTTCTTTTTAATTTTTGAGTTTCAGATCAAATAGATTTTTAATGCTGATATTTTCCTCTTTTAATGTACTTAATTCGAATTTAAGATCCATTTTAAAAAAAATATATATATTTACTCACTATTATAAGAATTGATAGATTAGTCTTGGGGGAGAGTGTGTTGAGTAAAGTAGCTCATGTAACTTATCTGTACTCTTTTCATTTTTATTAATTCATGTTATATGTAACATGATAATTTAATAGTTTTTTTTTTTCGGTTCCAACATGATTTAGTAGTTATCTTCGAATTTTGTTTAAGAGTTTAGAAGGTGTATTCAACTTGACATGTTAAGTGATTTGTGTAAAATTTATAAATTCTATGTTATTCAATCATGGATTTTAAAAAGTTTCCTGAAATCCACCGTTATTGAATTGATTATTTAAAAATCTACTTTAAAATCCACGGTTATTCAAAACAGTTTGTGAGTTTGGATTTTGATAAGTTTTAGGGATTCTGGAGGATTTGAGAGGATTTGTTTATTTAAAACTACAGAAATCCAAATCTCATGGTTTTAAGTGGAATTTGAAAAAAAATTACCATAAATCATATCAAATTTCCTAAAATCTATCAAAATTCTAAATTTACTAAATCCAATAAAATCTTCCAAAATGTTTCAATAGACCCCCTAGTTTTCGATATATAAAATGTGTACTGTTCTTTTGCAGATGTAATATTAGCTTTTCATATAGAATTGATTGTAGAATTAATGATTCTCTCGTTGAGAAAAATTAAAATCAAAAATAAATCCAACTGTAACATTTAACGAGTTTGCTATCTCAGCCATCGAAATATCAACAAGGCTAATTAATGTGCAAGAAGTAAGAGATTAGAATCGGTCCATATGTTTTCTATTTCTCAAAAATACAGCAGTGGTCTGCACAAAATTTTATATTATCATTTTCTATAATTAAGTCAACCATATATTAATTAAGAAAATGGGAATATTTTAAGTTTAGATTCGTTTAAATATAAAGAGGTACAAACATCCTTTCGAATGTCACATACACTCACTAAGTGAGCAATGTTGATGGGCAATGTTATTAAATTACACGTGATATTGTTGAAAGTTCAATTTGATCATCGTCATGTATGTAAATCATATTCATTCTTAATCATTAGCAAATGCGCTTAATGATTTTTCTGTTCGTTTCGTATTTTTTTTTTGTTATACGTTTTGCTTAAGCAACTATTTCTAACATTAGTGTTTTAAATTTTGAATAACTGTTATATATATATACCACCAAACAAACACAATTTAGTCTTTAGTTGTTACTTATTAATTAGTCGCTATTTTGATGAAACGATCGAACACAAAATAATAGTTGGTTGACTTGTCAAAATATTTTGTGACGTTTAAATATTGATTTGAATTATTGACAATAAGTCAACTTATATATACGTTCAAGAGGATGATATATATTTCAACACTGTAAAGTTATATTATTCAAAATGATTAAAATGGTCACTTTTGAAAAGAAAAAAATAAATTGAAGAACTACCAAATTTACACAATGTTTAGAATATTATAATTTTGTTTATCATGTAATCTGTTTGCTTCAAAACCCATAATCTACTTCTCTCTAAAATTTGTTTCACGAAAGAATCAACTGCAAAACTTTCTCCAGTCACGAAAGCGAGTAATCGATCACCATCATGACGAGTGTAACCACGATAAGGAAATAACCTCACGTGAAGCGCCATGATTCGTGATTTAATTTTAAAAATAATTTTTTTAGTATAAGAATTTTGTCATACACACAAAAAAAAAAATGTTTTTATCACGATTTATGAAAAAGTATATTGAAGAGATCTAAACATATACATATTCTATAAAATGTATTTAGGTTTTAAACGGTGTATCTAAACATGTACATGGTTAAGAAAGTAAGGTGTATCTAAACATATACATAATCTATATATAATCATTTCTACAAATGAACAAACTATAAACAAATAATCCACATATGTCACTGAATTCCACGGATATTGTTACTTTTTTTCGCATATGAAAACATGTTGCGACCATGTGATTAAGTAAGCCTTTCGAAATCATTTTTTTTTATATGTCGACCACATTATAATGTCACTTAAAAAGCAGCGGTGTGCAAAATCGTGATTGCAAGGTTTCTACTATATGTAAATCCTAAACCCATTTTTCAGTTTCTCACACTCACCCCTCAAAATATTAAAAGTATACATAAAAGTTGCATTCATATGATGAAAAGGTCAAAAGGGTTTAGGAACATACCGCAAGTGATTGTTTATCTGCTATATCTCCTTTTAGATATTATCAGCTTTGTTTGCCACTTTCTACGTTTCGTCGTGTCCCATCTTGATCGATGTTTAGATTTCATGTCCGAGTCAAGACGCTGAACAAAAGAGAATCTATCATTGTCGACCAATTGGGCGTGGCCACTATTACATTGAAACTTGGAACGTCAAAGCGTCTTCTTCCCCACATACTATAAGATTAAGATCATTAATAACTTCGGAATTAGGCAATCGTTATTGTAGGTATCAATGATATACCCCAAACCTTAAACTATCTGTCCCCTTCCTTTGGCGGATCTAGTCGATGTAGGACAAACAATGTTGTTATATTTAATTATGATTGTCCCATAAATTTGAAAACTATAACAATGAAACACACAATAAAAATATGAGTAGCAAAAGCTTAGAACATGCAAATTTGTTAAACCATGGTCATTCACACTTGCATATCGCACTAATTAAGGTACAAATTTTTTTTTTTTTTTTTGACAAATAATTAAGGGACAAATCTATGGAACATGGGATCATTATTTCTAGTTAGTTCAACAACAACAAGTACAAAAAGACAATAGTGACTCGCATTCACACCTTCTCGTTAGTACTCTTAATTCAATACGTTAAATAAAATTATGCCAAATCAACAAAAATTTGGACGGAAACAAAAGAAAAAGAATTAGCGTAAATTTCCTGTTAATTATTATGCCAACACAACAATTCCAAAGCTATACAAAAAGGGAAGAATACATATAGCCAAATTACTAATATTTTACAAACGTGTTACAATAACCCAAAAGTTAATTAAACTGGGGGTTCCGAAATAACTATGGAGACCCGTCTGGTTTTCCCCAAAAGAATACTTGTTCATCCAGCCAGTTATTAGAATCCTTATACTAGCAAGCAAAGAACCTATCAAGTATCAACTACACCATTTTTTTAGAAAGAGAGTTGTTTCTTAACCTAGAGACGCTTCCTTGCACACCTGTCAAGGAACATCCTGATCTTGACGGTGGAGTCGCTGGATATATAGAAGAAAAGCTACCAATAGCAAAAATATTGAAATTAGGGTTTTCTAGTCAGACGTTTTGTGGAAGAAGATGTGCATGTTACTTGGGTATATGTTTACTTTGTATTTAGTTTGTGGGCAATCTGACTTTGGTTTTAAAATCTAAATAATACAGTCAGTTTATGTGATTGTTTTAAAAAAACTATCTCTACGTACGTGCCTCTTGCTTATAGATACAGATCTTCACCAAATAATCGAAGAAAGAAATACACGTGTTTAAACCTAATGACATACTCCATATACGCAAATATCTTGCGAGTTAAAAAAGTGTCAAATGTGATTCAAATATAAAATATTTTATTCAATTATACAAGTTTTCCTATAAACATAATCAGTTTACAAGAAGACTTGTCGTATGTAATTAACATATGCATTGCATTTGATTAAGTGAGCATTTAGAATTCACAGTTTGTTGCTTGGCCGCATTGAAATGCGCTTTTTAGAAGGGCGAAGCGATGTGGAAATCACAGGTTGCACAAACTTACGACTACGTGTAGTAATAGATAAGTTTAGAAAACATAAAAGCTGTAAAGTCATTTTATGAAAAGGTTCAAAGAAACACACCATCAGGGACTGTTTATTTGATAATATCTCTTCTCTTTTAGATAATCAATCACCTTTGTCTGCCACTTCATACTTTTGTGTCCCATTTTTCGTATGTCCAAATGTTTTAGATTTGAATGTCTGAATCACAATTGGGTATGGGGTCTCGATTTCACATACCCAATCCATAGAAAGGTGTTTACGAGAAAAATAAACAATAACAAGAGAATGAAGATTTGCAAATTTTAGAACTCTCACATTCGTTATATAATCCCCAAAATAACAACGAATTAAAAAAAAAAAAAAAACCTTTTTAAATGTACAAAATATGGTAAGACCTCAATGTCACTTTTGTTTCCCTAATAAAACTACTTTTTTTCTTCTTCTTTCTTTTGAACTTGCGATATCCTGCTGATCCAATTTCCAAGCAATGACTCTGGGCAACACATACTGCACCACAAATGAAAAGCAGCAAAAGCATTAGGACAAAGCAAAGGTCTTAAACAAAGGCCAGTCAATGGAAGTGATTTCATTTCTTCAATGTACTGCAATGCAAACCTCATGGACCCAGCAACATCTGGTTCCGAAAACCCAACCATAAAGGTCCACACCGAAGTGTGATAAGTATCAATGTAATGCAATGTGAACCTCATGGAGTAACTGGATTAGCGGCAATCCGTAACTCAAATAACAATTTTGTTGCTTATAAGTAGTTGTGCGTCAACCACACCAATTTGATATTTCTCCAAATAAATTTATCAGTACAAACCTTAGCCTTTACCCAACTAACTTACCCATGAACAAGAAGTCTCTTAAGTCCATTATTTATGCTACTCTTGGGACTCTTAGTTATCTATCAAACAAACTATTTAGTTATGCTCAAATGGCCATATGCAGATGAAATCTTATGCATTCCTCATGAACACTAATCACTTCCACCTCTCCAGCATCTTTGCATCTTTAAGAAAGAGCTGCTATTACATTACCCAGCACAGTTATATCTCAACATCACATTAAGCTAGTAGCAGTGAGAAACCTCATAACATACCCATACAAGTTCTCCCCATGTTGTTATCCACATTGAAAATCGCATATCACAAAGAAGAAATGATAATCACCAAGTTGATCAGAATATCACATGCCAATTTAAAATAAACACAACGTAGAGAATTCAAGATTAGGCAGGCTACCACACAGGATTAAAAAGAACTCATATATGCAAGATCTACAGAAGCGTGCCTAATTTATGATACAACAAACTATTTCTTCTCACCAAGGCTTTAAAGTTTAAAGTAATCTAAGCTAATCACTTTCAATATCCTGTTGAGTCTAAATAAATTTCTTTATCTTATCTCACGTATACCTCTGAGTCGAGCTCAGCGACCTGAAGATATCTAATAGGCAAGAAAATATATTGCTAACAGAGGGAGCAGCAAGAGCAAGAAGGAAATAATATGTTACAGTGTTGTTATCTACAAGTTTGTGCCTATGGATTTTTCGGAACAAACAGCCACGTTTAAATTCAATATTGCAAAAGAGATGCCTAGCTCGAACTTCCCATTTCAACTATTAGATAGAGGCATCAATGCAATGGCTCGGATATAAATTTCCAGTAGATAGCCACACATTGACAATGTTCTTGCAGCCACACAATCTATTATCTGTACCTATCAAAAACCGCAAGTATTCTAGTGGCACAAAGACAGCACGGAAATCAAACAAAGAGTTGTTTCATGGCTATATCAGAGGCTGTATAGAAAGAGAGAGAGAAGACAATACAAACCTCAATCCAAATCTTCACCCCTGGTCTCAAGATTACCTCCACCGGCACCAGGTGCTCCTGAACCTGAACCAGGATCAGAACCAGAGCCATCTTGTCTCCTGAACGGCCAAGGAAGCTGTATACTAAACCTCCTTGGAGTCTCCTGACCCTCAACTGATCCCTGTCCATCACCACTCGCCTGAACTCCTTGAGCCCTGTTCTCATAATCAGGATCATCAGTAGGCAACTCATACCTACACACGGGACAGGAGTTGTGCAACTCAAGCCACGGAAGAAGGCAATCCTGATGAAACACATGCTTACAAGGCATCTGCTTAACACCGCTACCATCCTCAAACTCATCCATACAAACAGCGCACTGATTCATCTCCGATTTCAACATATCCTTAGTTACCTTAACAGTAGGAAGCGCATCGATCGCTGATTTGGAAGCAGGAGGAGTTCCGTAACGGTTAGGATCATTCTCAGCCAGCTGCTGAATCAACTGCTCAAGACCTGGACCAAAGAAGTAATCACCGAGATTCCCAGGGATACGATGAGCTGGATCCGAAGGATGATTCTCAACCACGAACTGAACGTGCGTACCGCTAGATCGCAGATGCTGGAGATGATTCTGGAGAAACGAGACCGGATCAAACGCGTCAGACTGCTGCGGATTCTGCTGAGTGGAGCGAGCCTGTGGTTGCATCGAAGGACCGAAGAAGCTCGAGCTCATGAAGTCCATGCCGGAAGGAGAAGAAGCGGAAGTGCCGAATAAGAGAGGGAGCAAGGTGGAGAAAGGATCAGCCATGGGGAAAAATGAACCATCAGTGTTAGGGTTAAAATTGGGGGGAGGATTAGGGCTGCGGTCTTCGTATTCTTCGAGAAACCCTTGGTTACAAATAGGACAGAAAGGATCAGCGGATGCGGTAATCGAGATTGTGACTGTGCGATTGCACTGGTAGCAGAAGAAAATCTTGTCGACCGCCGCCGATGCTGCGGCGGAGCCAGTTGAATTTACGCCGGAAGACATGACGGATTCTGCGAAATTTTTCAGAGCGCGAGAGAGACGAGACGAAACGAAACGAGACGAGAGGACGAAGGAAGAAAAGAACCGTCAGAGAAGTGAGACAAGAGAGAGAAAATAATTCTTTGGTTTGTGGCCGACCCAAACAATCTTCATTACAATTTGGGCTATAACCCATGAACGGCCCATTTATAGTTCGAAGTAACTTTTAGACCTACTCCATTGAGGTTTCTTAAAACAAATTATTAATAACAAATTGTATGAATTTCTTAAATGTGCTTTAAAGTTTTTTAAATAAAAGATTTTAGAAACTTTGGAGAGAGTTATTACACTATATAAGAAACTCATCAAAGTAAATAATAATATTTGTATGATTTCATTTGTAAGAAACTTATATTAAGATATATGGATGGAGATGCCCTAAGGAATATTCATATATTGAATTGACCTACCTTATTTTAATATTTTTTTTGTGGATATCAGATTTATAATTTTCTCTTTATGGATTTGAGATAATTTATTTAATCACTCTACTGATTATAATAATTCTAGGAAAGTTTACATTTTAATAGAAAAGTTTTTTTATTTTAAAATTAAATAACTTATGTAGAAGGATCTTCTTTAATATGAAGATATTGTAATATTTGCTATAGAGATATACATGTAAAGATTTAGTTCTATCTTAGTTTAGAAAACTATTTACTATATAAACATATGTAGCTTAAAGTTATGATTACCAGATCAATATAATATTTTCTTAACACTAAAAACATGATTATCGGTGACACCCACTAAAATGTCTTTAAAATATATATATATATATATATTAAATATATTAATTTTTTAATATAGTTGAGCCACTAATAAAAGGATATGGATTAATTTTTTTCTCATTTCGTATCTGGAATAGTCTGGTGAAAACCTTAATTCTTTTCTTTTTCCTGCTTTTTCTTTGTTTATTATTTTTTTTTGGTTTAGATATTAATACAGACCCTGCCGGTAATCATGCTCTAATGTGTTCTTCTCTTATAACATTCAATAGCTTTTTTAGTTTTTTTTGTTAAAGAAAGGATATTCAAATTAAATAAAGGGAAATAAAAGAGTATTACAGGACTGGACCCAAATTTGGAAGCCCAGTTAGAGCATAACGAGAACTAGTTAATGGAATTAGAAAAACCCAGCATTACAAACGAAACCAATATTGAACCAACACAACTGAGTTTATTCATATTCTTTACAAGACTATGACTTTTTAACTTGGTTGTGAATCAACACAATTGAGCAAGTGTTTTGGATAACCAGAGCTGGGATATTCTTGTAAAGCATGCATAAGGACAAATATTTTAATCGTTTAAAGAATGATTTAAACTCGGGTCCTCTTACTTCGTGATGAGTTCTTTATATATAGAAATCACCATGAGATTGATAGACTTTAATTTGTTTTCTTGCCTGTAAAACTTGATATATTTAAACTGAATTGTAATAGTATAGATCGATGAGATATTCAAGCAGCTTATCG
Source organism: Camelina laxa (assembly GCA_024034495.1). Taxonomy (NCBI): domain Eukaryota; kingdom Viridiplantae; phylum Streptophyta; class Magnoliopsida; order Brassicales; family Brassicaceae; genus Camelina; species Camelina laxa. Next base: position 4,814,438 of record CM043885.1, on the reverse strand, counting down.
TTAAAAAAATAAAAATAAAAATACATGACGAAAATGTAAATTATGTTATATATCTATAGATTTATGTGGTGTGTTTGCTCTAGGTTCGCATTTTTTTGGTCTTCCTTTTTCAAAGAATGAGAAACAATATTGAAATATGTAAAACAAATAGTCTCGATAATTTTCACGTAATTTCTCTCTGAAAACAATTCAAATATCGACAATCACGTACTCTCTTACATAGGTTTGGAATTATTGTCGTCATCATGCCCACCAATAACTGTATCATCTGGGATATACCTTTTCCAGAACCAATGCTGCTTCCAAACTCTTCCCATCTCTTCAATAGGAACACCTCTGGTCTCCGGCAACAAAAAGTAGATGAAAACCGTCATGACCGCCACCATGCTTGCAAAGAAGTAGAAGAGACCAAACTTCATGTGGCAAAGCATTGTCAAAAAGAATTGACCAATGAGGAAAGTGAAAAACATGTTGACAGAGACGTTGATGGCTTGTCCCGCTGGTCTGATTTCCAAAGGACATATCTCACTAGGTACCAACCATCCCAACGGACCCCATGACCATGCAAATCCCGCTACGTACACACATATGAAAGCAAGAATCCAATCTGCCGTTTGTGGCGTCAAGGTTCCGATTCCCGTGGTTCCGAATTTTGCACCGATGAATGAACCAACAAGAAGCTGGCAGATGAACATCTGAATACCACCTTCAAGAAATAGCAATCTTCTTCCATATTTGTCAACAGCGTAAATTGAGACAATGGTCGAAAGCATGTTGACTACACCGGTTATCACAGCGGACATAAGAGAAGCATCGTCACCAAAACCAAGAGTCTTGAAGAGAACAGGAGCGTAGAACATAATGACGTTGATTCCTGTGATCTGTTGGAAAAAGGGAATCGCCGAGCAGAAGATCAAAGCTGGTCTGTATTTACTCTTCATGATATTCTTCCATGGATACTCCACCTTTTTGGCAGCTTCAACGGCATCAATGAGATCTTGAAACTCATGGTCAACGTTGTCAGCTCCGCGTATCTTCTTCAACATATGTTTTGCTTCCTCGTAGTTGCCTCTCTCGAGCATCGAGTTTGGTGTATCGGGTAAAATGAATGATCCAATCACCATGACAACTGCTGGAACAGCTGCTAAACCTAAAGAAACCCTCCATCCATTTTGAGCCATCTTTGATGTTCCATAGTTTATCATATTCGCCGCCAGGATTCCAATCGTAATAGCCATTTGAAAACCAATGTTTAAAGCTCCTCTTATCTTCGCTGGAGCCATTTCCGAGAGATATACTGGAGTAGACTGCATGCACACACACAAAAAAAGTAAGTATAAAAGATTGAGATATTAACCTAAACCACATATATATATATATACAAGAAAGCAACATATGCCGTACCTGGTTAGCAAATCCAACACCAACACCGAGCATAAGTCGACCAATGATGAGCATTGCAACATTAATGGCAAAGGCGTTGAAAAGTGCACCGATGAGGAAAGCAAGTCCACCGATAAACATAGAGACTTTACGTCCATACTTTCTAGTGATAACCGAAGCCATAAAGGAAGCTACAAGAGCTGCGATGTAGAGGGAAGAAGTGAACAATTGGAGCATTTGGTTATCGAATTTGCAGTAAGCGGTGTCGTGCTTCGCCTTTTGCATTTGGCTCTCTACTTGAGGGAAGAACTTGGTAAGAAACTCCTCCATCGATGTCACTCCTCCTGAGATTCCAAGGTCATAACCAAAGAGGAGACCTCCCATGGCGGCAACAATACATGTAATGATAACGAAACCTGTGACTCCTCCTTCATAACTTCTTCCACCACCTCCTCCTTCTGATACAAAAGCTCCTCCTGCCATTTTTGTTGTTGTTGTCTTAGAAGAAATCTTGTGGCTTAATTCGAAAATGAGTTTCGCTTTGTGATCTTCTTAAATAGATTAATGTAGTTACCCTATAATTAGGTGTATTGAGTAATATTGCGTGTTATGTTATAACTTATAAGTTTTATCTATCTTTGTATGACTTGGGAATTAGAATTAGGGGGAAGTAGCTAGTTAGTTGGAACAAGAGTTTTCTTATTGTTATAAACGCCAAGTTTCATGGAGACTTGTGTTAGACAGTTACTTTTACAGACATTCTTTTCCTTATTAATCAATCTTTTCATTTTTCACATGAGAGATCAGATAATATCCTCCTCTGTCAATAAGAACTTTTAAATCTGTTTTCTATTGATCAATACCCAAAAATAGAAACTTGCCATATAACAAATTCATAATCTATTTCAAATTTAACGTTTCATGTACCAAATTAGTCTGTTGACAAAAGAAAATATAAAAAAAAATTCATGATCATTTAGGTCAATTTGATTTCTTTTTTATAAATAATGTTTTGGCAAAGAAGAGTTTTATTTACAGTACATAAATTAAAAAGAAATGGAAAACGTAAGGAGTTTAAAGCAAATGAAAAAAGTAGATATAAGAAAGGACTTCAGTTATCAGTTTCCATCGTTGTCATGTCAATTTGATTTGGCATCGGCATCTCACGATTGGGTTTGGTGAGGAGTTTTACATGCACGTCAGTCAGTACTCAGTATTTGAATATCTTTTTGGGAAAACTAGGAAAACGACCCGTGCGTTGCCGCACGGGGAGGTGAAATCCTAAATTGAAATTTAACATTTGTAATTCATCCTAAATTCTTTCTTTTCTCAATCAATTTGATCATTTTCACTTCTTGCTATTGCTTTCTGCTGATTAAAAAGCCAAAGATTCATTTTAATGTTATTATATTTTATGTTGTCACACACAAAAGTGAGCTTTTTTTAGAGCTTGATTTACTATGAACATTACTTTTAACCATATATAAAATTTCACTTATGTTTGTTTCCGACCATATGGTGCTATATATTGGTATCCTTTCTTAATTCGCTATTAGAAATTGTCTTTGTTGTTGATCATTATCAATCGAAATACATACGAGGCTGCTCTCTATTGGTTTATTTACTAAATCGAGAAAATACTAAATGCCACTTGTCGAAGGAAGGTCGAAGATTGGGATCGGAGTAGATGGCTAGATTGAGTTTCGTTTCCCCTTCACTTTGATACGCGATTTCTCTTTCCATAGATTACTGATTCACAAATCACAAACAATATTTCGATGCTGTAAGCAAGTGGAGTTTGTATACAAATGATTTACTATGAACATTACTTTTAACTATATATAAAATTTCACTTATGCTTGTGGATGTTTTTTTCTCTCACTTTTAGATATGTACAAAACCGAGTTTTATATGACCGACCAATCAAACCTAAGTATAGAGTAACTCACATTCTTAAGCTACAACTTTTAGAGATATATATTTGGCCATAATGCTTTCCACAGTTACATGCATGTTGGTCTCACGTTTTCCCTCAAAAGACCCCCTTCTTTCCTCCCTTTTAATGGGTTAATCTTGATTGCCTTATTTCCTACTAACACATTTGATACATGGATTTGTAATATTTGCTTCAAATCATATATTCCTCTTTGGAAAAGAAAAAAAAATCAAGATGTAACAGACTAAGAATGCATATAGACAAAAACTTGTACACTCATCAGCTATTCAATCAAAGCAATTCAATTAAACTACAAAAGTTCAGAAAATTAATAAAATATAGAACAGAGGATTTTATGTTGGTCTCTCCCAATCCATCCCATTCCACCGTGTCGGCTGCTCTCCATCCAGGCTGCATCCCCCTCTATTTGATTTCCCACTTATGTCTATGAATCGGTACCATCATGTTCTTCAATAAACGACAGCGAAGACGAAGTCGATGTGGTGAAACAGGTGATAATAATATCTCACCTTTTGATGTTCTCTTCTTTAGGTCAACACTAATTTTATAAATTTCTTGCATTTTTTTTTTTGGCAGATTCCAGATCACTCTAAAAGTGACTGTTATACATTATGTTTTTAAAAAGTTGTATATACAGATTAGAAAGTCATCAAATACTAAATAAGTTACCTTTAGTAGATCTTTTCTTTCTAACTTGACTTGTCATTTAGTCGTGCTTACGCTTTCTAGAATTTGATTTTATGTTGTCACAAGTATATCTGGCTTTTTCTTCGGCACTCTCTATTTCCATGCTCATTTGTAATATTTCTATATATTATCAAAATGTTTGATACCCAGAAAGTATAAGAAATTATAATTCAACTAAAATTTTTAAAAACTTTATTTACAAAAAATTTAAACTAACCTGGATCATGAACATCTACTGGAAAAAAAAGTAACATTTATACCATGTTTGTTAGAAAAAATAAATAGGTTAAAATAAGAACATATATAAAATTATAGTTATACCATGTTTGTTAAAAAATCTTGGCTTATCCGTAGCTCTAGCATCACTGCATATCATCATGCCTCTCGTATCTTGGTTTTGGTTTTTCCAGAAAGTCAAAAAATAAAATATGCACATTGAAAATCAAAAACATTAGCCATGCAAAAAATATGGCACACGTACTTAATAACATTAGCCATGCAAAAACATGAAAACCGGAAAGGCTAAAAATTTTGAAGAGATTAAAAGTTAACAAAACTAAGATTAATGTATGAACTTAATAGTGTCGACTAACAGTAATAATAATCTAACCGAGAAACACTACAGGTCATTCGCAGCAAAAATATTAAATTACCTTGAATTAGAGATTGATGCTTGAAAGTTAAAAAAATACTTCAATAATACAATTCTTTAGTACTCAGAAAACAATTTTTCAAAACTTGTTTATGTAGTCAAGAAAAGTTTATATATAATAAACAAAGAGGTGTAAGACATAAAGGTGTGAAATGTAAAGGTGTAAAAATTAATAGATGTGAAACATGGAGGTACAACAAAGAGGTGCAACACATAGAAGTTTGAAATTAAAAGGTGTAAAAATTAATGGATGTGATTTTTGAAACCAGGAGGTACAACAAAGATATGTAAAGACTAAGGAGGTGTGATTTAAAAGGTGTAAAAATTAATGGATGTGATTTTTGAAACCAGGAGGTACAACAAAGAGATGCAAAGACTAAGAGGTGTGATTTAAAAGGTGTAAAAATTAATGGATGTGATTTTTGAAACCAAGAGGTACAACAAAGAGATGCAAAGACTAAGAGGTGTGATTTAAAAGGTGTAAAAATTAATGGATGTGATTTTTGAAACCTGGAGATACAACAAAGAGATGCAAAGACTAAGAGGTGTGACTTTTGAAAGATGGAGGTGCAACGAAAAGACACGATTAATAATTTTATACCGTTGGATTAAAACTGAAACTAATCTCATCTTGACACAAAAATTTATGTTGTCAAGAAAAGTTTATATATAATAAACAAAGAGGTGTAAGACATAAATGTGTGAAATGTAAAGGTGTAAAAATTAATAGATGTGAAACATGGAGGTACAACAAAGAAGTGTAACACATAGAAGTGTGAAACTAAAAGGTGTAAAAATTAATGGATGTGATTTTTGAAACCAGGAGGTACAACAAAGAGATGCAAAGACTAAGGAAGTGTGATTTAAAAGGTGTAAAAATTAATGGATGTGATTTTTGAAACCAGGAGGTACAACAAAGAGATGCAAAGACTAAGGATATGATTTAAAAGGTGTAAAAATTAATGGATGTGATTTTTGAAACCAAGAGGTACAACAAAGAGATGCAAAGACTAAGAGGCGTGATTTAAAATGTGTTAAAATTAATGGATGTGATTTTTGAAACCAGGAGGTACAACAAAGAGATGCAAAAACTAAGAGGTGTGACTTTTGAAAGATGGGGGTGCAACGAAAAGACACGATTAATAATTTTAAACCGTTGGATTAAAACTGAAACTAATCTCATCCGTTGGATTAAAAGTTGACATAAAAAAATGGGTTTGCTATTATATATAGATAATACTATCACTAGATATAGTTTTATATTAAATGATCATTTGTTACAATGTGTTATGTACAAGTACTTTATTCATAAAATTTGTTGTATAGAAGAGGTAATTCATACTTGCAAATTGCAATCATTGGTAAATAATGTGGTAAGCCTTTCGGATAAACTGATGACTAGTCTTGTTGCTTGCACAAAGCATATTAACACTCTTTTTTATCAAATAAAGAGATTCACAAATATCTTATATAAGTAACAAAGCACAAGAGACAAACTGATTTTAAAAATTTTATTTTTTTTATATTTGTTTTTCTTAACTTTCTTTAGGCCGATACAATTTCAACAAATAGACTTGAATAAGAAGGAAAAGAAAAGAAAGAACAAACTAAAAAAAGCTAATTCTCTGCATTTAAAAACAGAGCAGCTTTCCTTTAGGAAGTAAAGGCATTTTCATTCTTATTTCATCCCAACAAATCATCACTTTCCCTTTTTCAAATTTTCTCACAACTCTTTTGCCCAAAGAAGACTTAAGAGTTTTCATCATCATACGGCCTTCTGTTGCATCTCAGCAGCACCCATATTAACAGCTTCATCAGGTATAAACCTTCCCCAGAACCAATGTGCCTTCCACACTCTGTTCATCTCTTCGATTGGCACATTCTTCGTCTCAGGCAACATCAAGTAGATGAATATAGTCATTATGACGACAAAGAAGGCGAAGAAGAAGAAGAGTCCGAATTTCATGTGACAGAGCATAGTGAGGAAGAGCTGAGCCACAAGGAATGTGAAGAACATGTTGACCGATACGTTTATGGCTTGTGCTGCTGATCGGATCTCTAGTGGAGATATCTCACTAGGAACCAACCATCCCAACGGTCCCCATGACCAAGCGAAACCCGCTACATAGATGCAGATGAGTGCCACGATCAGATCAGCATCTGCTTTCCCTATGTTCCCTGTTCCAGCCACTCCGAATTTGACTCCAATCATTGCTCCAATAGCGATCTGCAACATACACCGATGTTTTTGAGTTATTGAGTGCCGATCAAGAAATGTAAAGTAGGACTAGGGCTAGGGTTAGGGTTTATTGTTACCTGAGATATAAGCATCTGGATACCTCCTTGGAGGAACAAGACTCTTCTTCCGAACCTATCCACTGTGAAAACAGAGACGAAGGTACACAAGAGCTCGATGATACCCGTTACCATAGCTGATAGGAGGGAAGCTTTGCTACCGAACCCGAGGGTTTGGAACAAAACGGGTGCGTAGAAGGTAATGACATTGATTCCGGTAAGTTGTTGAAAGAAAGGAATGAAGCAAGTCATGATCAATTGTGGTCTGTAACGAGGAAGCAAGATGTTCCTCCATGGGTGTTTCACTTGCTTAGACTCCTCACTCGCATCAATGAGGTCTTGAAACTCTTCATCGACTTCATCGGTTCCTCGGATAGATTGAAGCATCTTCTTTGCCTCTTCGGAGTAGCCACGTTCAATGAGCGAGTTGGGAGTGTCGGGAAGGACTAGGGCTCCGATCATGATCATCACTGCAGGGACACAGGCTAATCCGAGAGAGATTCTCCATCCGATGTTTCCTTTCATCTGAGCGGTGAAGTAATTGATGATCGTTGCAACCACAATACCAAAGATAATTGCAACTTGAAACCCGTTGTTGAAAGCTCCTCTTAGATTCGGAGGAGCCATTTCTGATAAATAAACCGGCACAGACTGAAATAAAAAAGCATAATAACCAGTTAACCAAGCTGCCAGTGTTACTTCTTCATCAAGCTACTTTTACCACAGAAACTTACTTGATTGGCGAATCCGACTCCGAAACCGAGTAGTATACGACCGATGAGAAGCATAGCGATGTTTTGGGCAAAGCCGTTGAAAGCAGAGCCGATGAAGAAGGTGAAACCACCGAGGAACATCGACCATTTCCTACCGAAAACTCGAGTAATGGTGGAGGCGAAGAGCGAAGAGATCAAAGCCGCCACATAGAGAGACGAAGTGAAGAGAGTGAGAAGCTGACTATCAAATCGACAGTACTCGTTCTCGTGTGCGTTCTTCATCTTCTTGTGCACGTAAGGGAAGAACTCTTCCAAGAAAGGCTCCATCGAGGTTACCCCTCCTACAAGAAATTAAAAAAAAAAACCATAATTAGTCACCGGACATTTTCCTATATGAAAGAAAGAACAAGATTTGAATCTGAGAAAAAAAAAGAAAAGAAACCTGAGATTCCAAGATCGTATCCGAAGATGAGACCACCAAAAGCACCGATGAAACATGTTACGAAAACTTTCGGTGTCAACTTGTAATTATAGTTACGAACACCCGGCGTTTGACTGACGAACCCTCCGGCCATTTCTCCGATTTGAGCCCAAAAAAAAAGAAAGAAATTTTTTTCTTAAAACGACGCCGTGGAAGATTCGGTGTTTATTGTTGACTTGGCTCTTTGTTTTCAGACAGAGGAGATCTTGTTCTTCTTGTGTTAGTGTTTTGTTTTCCTCTTCAGATAATTAGTGAGATCTGGTTCGGATTCGGACAAAGAAAACGGAAAGAAGAAGAAAAGAGTTGATATTGAAAAATGAAGAAGATTTGATTTGAAATTTATAGCATTCGTCAAAATTTAGCTGTCGGCTGACTTTGAGGTTTGGAACATCATGTTTCATCTTTATCAAAAAAAACACCAAGTTTCAGGGAGACTCTTAACTGTGTGTTAGACCGTTTCTTTTACAGACATTATTTTCCTTAATTATCGATCTTTTCATTTTTCACATGAGAGATCAGATAATATCCTCCTCTGTCTATAAGGACTTCTTAAATCTGTTTTATATTGATCAATACCCAAAAATAGAAGATGAAGAGTCATCGAGGTTACCCCTCCTACAAGATATTCAAATTTAACGTATCATGTATCTGTTGACAAAAGAAAATATAAAAAAAACTTCATGATCATTTAGGTCCAATTTGTTTTTTTTTTTTTTTTTTTTTTTTTTTTTTTTTTTTTTTATCATCTGAAATATATATTAAAAAGAAAATAAAGGTGGAATACATGAAACACCGGCATGACTTTAACCTCCGAAATAATGTTAATGTTTTCATTTTGATTTCTTTTCTATAAATAATGTTTCGGCAAAAAATAAATATATATACAATTCATAAATTATAAAGAAATGGAAAACGTAAGAACGAGTTTGTTGTAGAAACGGTGTAAGGTGAACTTGGATAATAATTGAAACATGCACAAAAATACTTTCTTTAAAGAGTATTTCGACCTTTCTCTCAAGCCTAGGGTTACACAAAGTCCCTTGTAGGATATGACAATCAAAGTTTTCTCTCTTATTCTAAGCTAAAATTTAAGAGAAACAAATAGAAATTTGGCTTTCTTGTTTTTGTGTTTTCCACCAAAATTTTTTTTAAACTTTGATTTTGTGAATCTGTATTTTTCCTTGTTTTTCTTACTCTGTTTTTTGTGCGAAGGAACCAAGTTTTATAGGGGTCAAAGGGTTTGAACGTACGTTTGCAACCGTACGTCTAAAGACGTAACCATTCACTCAAACATTGCAATGGTTAATGAATTAACCGTTTAATAACACTTAAATCTCCAACATTCCTCCCCCATTTAAGTGTACTCTTTGATTCACAACTTTAACAACACATAAACCAAATTTATGCATAAATGTATATATCGTAACGATTGAATTTACATCTTAGCAATATTATACATTCCAAATACCCAAGAATCCAGATGTCCAATGGATTGAATCCTTTCAACTCATTTGGGTACATGAAGATAATACACACACAAATTTCCACACTACTCTAAGTGTTTATAATTGACACTATTATAAGCCATGTGTCCCTATTCATTCATGAGCATATAGAAAGTTAAGTCCAAGCTTCTTGATGCAGCTCCACTTCATAATCATAAAGGTAGATCTTTTAATCTTGCACCTGCAAATGCAATTTTTCAAAGGATCTGTTAGGAAGAGAACTTCAACCTAAGCATTTCTTGCAAGTTCAAGCACTTACTTTGGGATGATACAAAAAGTGTTTCAATCTTTAACTGTAAGTTTTTCACATTGAATTCAGTCTCTAACGTTGTATTAGAGGGGAATTGGGTATCCCACAATTAAAAATTTCAAATGGACTTTAAACTCATCCCTCTAGCCGACTTGATCACCAAGTCTCTAGCTAATGCTTTAGTCAAGTGATCCGCTAGATTTTGTTCAGACCGAACAAACTGTATGGTAATTGCCCCATGAGTGATCAGCTCACATAACATGCTATGTCTAACACCAAGGTGTTGTGATTTACCATTATACACTTGGCAATAAACTCTAGCCAAAGTGGCTTTACTATCACTTGGAAAAATTGGTGATACCGGTCTCGGTCGCAAAGGAATCTCATAGACTAAATTTCTTAGTCAATCTGCCTCTTTTCTGGCAGCCGCTAACACTATGAACTCAAATTCCATAGTCGAACTTGTAATGCAAGTTTGTTTTCTAGAAGCCTAATAAATGACATCTCCTCCAAGCAAGAACACCCAACCACTTGTAGAAGAGTGACTTTCTACGTTGGAGTTCCAACTTGCATCGGAATATCCTTCTAAACCGAAGAAAATCCAACATAAGACAAACCATAATTTATGGTTCCTTTTAAGTACTTAAGCACCCATCTTATAGCTTGTGAATGGTGAGTACTAGGGTTACTAGTATATCTATTCAACTTTCCTACCATATAAGCTATATCCGGTCTAGTACTTGTCATGACATACATTAAACCGCCAATAAGTTGTGAGTATTCAAGTTATGAAATTGATTTTTCCGTATTAGGCATAAGCTTCACACTCGCATCCATGGGAGTGCTCACAATAGAACATTTCTCATAATCGAACCTTTTTAGCATATTTTCAATGTAATGAGATTGAGATAAACATAGGCCTTTGTTCTCACGCTTGATTCGAATTCCAAGAATCACATCCGCCTCCCCCATGTCTTTCATGGCAAAATTTGATGACAAAAACTCTTTTGCAAGTTCTACTTGTCTTAGTTTGGTACCAAAGATCAACATGTCATCAACATATAGGCAAATGATTACTCCATTTCCAGAATCATTAAATTTACTATATAAGCACTTGTCTGCTTGATTCAACTTGAGTCCATTTGATAAAATAGCCTCATCAAATCTTTGATGCCACTGTTTAGGTGCTTGCTTCAGCCCATACAATGACTTTATTAACTTACACACCTTTTGCTCATTACTGGGCATAACAAACCCTTTGGGTTGCTTCATATAGAATTCTTTTTCCAAAAGCACCATTCAAGAACGCTGTTTTAACATCCATTTGATGGATCACAATATCATTTATAGCTGCTAAAGCAATTAATAATCGTATAGAAGATATTCTAGCAACTGGAGCATAAGTATCAAAATAATTGATACCTTCCTTCTTGCTAAAGCCTTTGATAACCAATCTAGCCTTAATTTTGTCAATTGTTCCATCAACTTTCATCTTCTTTTTGAAGATCCACTTGCAGCCTAAAGGCTTGTAACCTGGTGGGAGATCCGTTAAGACCCAAGTATTATTCTCGACGATGGAGTCTATCTCATCGTTTACTGCTTCTTTCCAAAACGCAACGTCTTGAGACTTCGTATCCTCATCAAACGTTCTAGGGTCCTCATCAACGTGATAAAAATATGAATATTGATATTCAACCCCATCTCTTTACCCCTTAACTAAATAAAGCTGAAAATCGGACCAAAATATTTTTCAATTCTTCCTCACTTGCTCTTGCGGAGCATAGGTGACGCATTAGAAGGAATGAGTGTGCCATCTCCTTCCTTTGTTCCACTTGAACTAGGAACCAGATCCTTTGGTCTAGGTATTCATGAGAAGCGAGTCTCATCAACTATTGCATCTCTTGACTCAATCACGGTGTTAACCGATATAGTATCATTATGTTCTATAACATAGAACCTATAAGCCTTAGAATGCTCAGCATATCCAATGAAGATGCAATCAATACCTCTTTCTTTTCATCCTCTGTCACGGTAGGCATCAACATGCTTAGAACATACACCACATTGAGCGTGGTGAGAAGGAAATACATCTTCTTCTCCCATCTTCAAAAGTCCACTCCCTCGAACTTATCTAACGTGCCAAACTTTGAAGTCATCTCATGGACTGATGCACTCGTCATAGTTCACCAGAAAATACTCTTTAAGAATGTTGTAGAAACGGTGTAAGGTGAACTTGGATAATTATTGAAACATGCACAAAAGCACTTTCCTTTAAAAATATTTCGATCCTTCTCTCAAGCCTAGGGTTACACGAAATCCCTTGTAAGATATGATAATCAAAGTTTTCTCTTTTGTTCTAGGCTAAGATTCAAGAGAAACAAATAGATTTTTTTTTTTTTGTGTGTTTTTCACAACCTATCTTAAACTTTGATTTTGTAAATCTGAATATTTCCTTGTTTTTCTTACTCTCTTTTGTGCCAAGGAACAGATTTTTATAGGGGTCAAAGGTTTTGAACGTACGATTTCCAACCGTACGTCTAAAGACGTAGCCATTCACTCACACATTGCAATGGTTAACGAAATAACCGTTTAATAACACTTAAATCTCCAACAAATTTTAATTAAAGCAAATGAAAAAAGTAGATAAGAAAGGACTTCAGTTATCAGTTTCCATGAGCTCGTTTTGACGTCAATTTGATTTGGCATCTCACGATTAGGTTTGGTCGGGAGTTTGACTATGTTCATTCATGCACGACTGCACGTCAGTCATTACTCAGTACTGGTATAACTCTTTGGGGAAATATCAATACTATCACTAGATATAGTTTTATATTGAACGAACATTTGTTATAATATGTGTTTATGTACAAGCACTTTCTTCATAAAATTTGTTGTATAGAAGAGGTACTTCATACTTGCAATCATTGGTAAATAATATCCGATAAACTGATGACTAGTCTAGTTTCTTCCACAGATCATTAACACTCTTTTCTACAAAATAAAAGATTCAGCAGATATAAGTAACAAAGCACAAGAGACAAACTGATTTTAAAAATTTTATATTTTTATATTTGTTTTTCTTAACTTTCTTTAGGCCGATACAATTTCAACAAATAGACTTGAATAAGAAGGAAAAAAAGAAAGAAAGAACAAACTAAAAAAGCTGCATCTAAAAACAGAGCAGCTCTCTTTTAGGAATTAAAGGCATTTTCATTCTTATTTCATCCCAATAAATCATCACTTTCTCTTTTTCAAATTTTCTCACAAATCTTTTGCCCAAAGAAGACTTAAGAGTTTTCATCGTCATACGGCCTTCTGTTGCATCTCAGCAGCACCCATATTAACAGCTTCATCAGGTATAAACCTTCCCCAGAACCAATGTGCCTTCCACACTCTGTTCATCTCTTCGATTGGCACATTCTTCGTCTCAGGCAACATCAAGTAGATGAATATAGTCATTATGACGACAAAGAAGGCGAAGAAGAAGAAGAGTCCGAATTTCATGTGACAGAGCATAGTGAGGAAGAGCTGAGCCACAAGGAATGTGAAGAACATGTTGACCGATACGTTTATGGCTTGTGCTGCTGATCGGATCTCTAGTGGAGATATCTCACTAGGAACCAACCATCCCAACGGTCCCCATGACCAAGCGAAACCCGCTACATAGATGCAGATGAGTGCCACGATCAGATCAGCATCTGCTTTCCCTATGTTCCCTGTTCCAGCCACTCCGAATTTGACTCCAATCATTGCTCCAATAGCGATCTGCAACATACACCGATGTTTTTGAGTTATTGAGTGCCGATCAAGAAATGTAAAGTAGGACTAGGGCTAGGGTTAGGGTTTATTGTTACCTGAGATATAAGCATCTGGATACCTCCTTGGAGGAACAAGACTCTTCTTCCGAACCTATCCACTGTGAAAACAGAGACGAAGGTACACAAGAGCTCGATGATACCCGTTACCATAGCTGATAGGAGGGAAGCTTTGCTACCGAACCCGAGGGTTTGGAACAAAACGGGTGCGTAGAAGGTAATGACATTGATTCCGGTAAGTTGTTGAAAGAAAGGAATGAAGCAAGTCATGATCAATTGTGGTCTGTAACGAGGAAGCAAGATGTTCCTCCATGGGTGTTTCACTTGCTTAGACTCCTCACTCGCATCAATGAGGTCTTGAAACTCTTCATCGACTTCATCGGTTCCTCGGATAGATTGAAGCATCTTCTTTGCCTCTTCGGAGTAGCCACGTTCAATGAGCGAGTTGGGAGTGTCGGGAAGGACTAGGGCTCCGATCATGATCATCACTGCAGGGACACAGGCTAATCCGAGAGAGATTCTCCATCCGATGTTTCCTTTCATCTGAGCGGTGAAGTAATTGATGATCGTTGCAACCACAATACCAAAGATAATTGCAACTTGAAACCCGTTGTTGAAAGCTCCTCTTAGATTCGGAGGAGCCATTTCTGATAAATAAACCGGCACAGACTGAAATAAAAAAGCATAATAACCAGTTAACCAAGCTGCCAGTGTTACTTCTTCATCAAGCTACTTTTACCACAGAAACTTACTTGATTGGCGAATCCGACTCCGAAACCGAGTAGTATACGACCGATGAGAAGCATAGCGATGTTTTGGGCAAAGCCGTTGAAAGCAGAGCCGATGAAGAAGGTGAAACCACCGAGGAACATCGACCATTTCCTACCGAAAACTCGAGTAATGGTGGAGGCGAAGAGCGAAGAGATCAAAGCCGCCACATAGAGAGACGAAGTGAAGAGAGTGAGAAGCTGACTATCAAATCGACAGTACTCGTTCTCGTGTGCGTTCTTCATCTTCTTGTGCACGTAAGGGAAGAACTCTTCCAAGAAAGGCTCCATCGAGGTTACCCCTCCTACAAGAAATTTTAAAAAAAAAACCAAAATTAGTCACCGGACATTTTCCTATATGAAAGAAAGAACAAGATTTGAATCTGAGAAAAAAAAAAAAGAAAAGAAACCTGAGATTCCAAGATCGTATCCGAAGATGAGACCACCAAAAGCACCGATGAAACATGTTACGAACACTTTCGGTGTCAACTTGTAATTATAGTTACGAACACCCGGCGTTTGACTGACGAACCCTCCGGCCATTTCTCCGATTTGTGCCCCCAAAAAAAAAAAGGAATAAAAAAAGTTACTTAAAACGACGTCGTGAAAGACTCGGTGTTTGTTGTTGACTTGGCTCTGTTTTCAGACAGAGGAGATCTTGTTCTTCGTCTTCTTGTGTTTGTGTTGTTTTATCCTCTTTCTCAGATAATCAGTGAGATCTTGGTTCGGATTCAGACAGAGAAAACAAAAAGAAGAAGAAAAGAGTTGATATTGAAAAGTGAAGAAGATTTGAGTTGAAATTTATAGCATTCGTCAAAATTTAACTGTCGGCTGACTTTGAGGTTTGGAAGAGAAAGAACAGCTGTTGTTCTCGTTCTTCCCACTTGCCCTATTCCTCTGGATCTTATCTGCTTCCATAAATCTCGTGTCTTTTTTTAGTTCTAAGCAAATTATTTTAACTAATACTATAATCTTTGTCTTTTTCTGTTTGAAATATGTAAAGTTATCTTATGATGATGACGAGGAATAATCTAATTTTCTCAACGATACTTAAGGACAGTTTACCAAATTAACGTAATTATTGGACTGCATAATAAATAATTAATACACGAAAAGCTGTAATTTCTTAGATAATTAGATCAACACTCTTTAATTTGCACTAGAACTACAATTTTGACTTAATTAAAGCTATTTTTGATTTTCTCTTGTCACTTTTTTGCTTACAAGTGACAGATCTTTTTAATTGATGTTTGTGGTACTAAATGAGTAAACGCCCGCAAAACCCGGTCAATGGACAAAAAAGACCGCTACATTTTTATTTATTTTTAGTCTTTTTGAGATAAGATTTTTATTTTTCTTCGGTGAACATTATAGATAAGATCTTTGATTGGATTTCAAATCTCTTTTTTTGAATTTCAAACTAAAAAAGTATAGAGTAGTTATTACTTTCAATCTTTTGAAACCAAAAAAAGTGATGCGGAGTTTTCAGTATCTATCCAAAACTTGAGGCCATTTGATACCTAAATAACCTTTTTTACCCGTGACAGCCTTTCCATTCACATGCATGGATCTATCATGAATGTTACGTTTTTATATTATCCACGGAATGGGGACAAAATAAGGTTTTGAATAAAACAGTTTTTTTTTTCGATATTTTAAGAGCATATTATACGTCAAATTGACTTTTAAGATAATATTTATGTGTCAGAGGATATTCAAACAATATTGTTATTAAAACAGTTGGACCTGTGGGCTATTATTGATTACGATGGAAATAAAAAGTTGACTATCACTAGTTTTCTATATGAAATTATTAATTATTTCGTAAATTATACGTAGTTCCATACTTTTTTATACGTAGTCACTCTTACGTTGCTTTCGACTCCTTTAGTTTACATTGGAAAGTCAAAACTCGCGTTACATTATTTTCATGATGTTCCCACAAAACTTTCGTCATCCCTATCATCATATATTTATAAATTGAATGACATAAAAAATATTATTATCAATTTACCATCACGACGTAAATGCAGGATATCAGGCCGCGATAGTGAATAGCGACGTTATGCATTGCATACAGGATATGTTTCCTTTTTCATGTAATTTGGTGTGATACAAAGCTTATGTTTGCGCCTGCTATAGATAGAGTAAGTTGTCTAGACTCAGAACTGGTATATATGAAATTATGAATCAAGATCTACTGCTCTACATATGTAGATAGAAAATGTGTACACCTAAAAGCCTATTTACAACAAGACAATTAGCTGACTCGATCACATGCGTATAGCCAAACTTGACTTTTAGATGTATGTTTGTACTGCAGATTAGTACAATATTTAGAATAAAAAAAAAAAGTTAGCTGAAAAAGACAAAAATCAGAATAGAATAAAGGGAGAATAAAACAGGACAACAAAACATAAAGAGGAAGAACAATTTGAAAAACGCTAGACAACTAAACAAACACTCGTACATGTACAACATATATAACTATTTGAAATAATAATAACAATTAGGAACCTTAACCAAAAAAGAACAATTAAGAAATAATGGATTTGATGTTCCCATTTTTAATAAGGTTTTGGTTTTTTATTAGCGTTCCTTAACGACTACTAACAATAATTCAGCTATCCGAAAATAATTATATCCAAGAAAATGAGAAATGCAAACGCCAAGCAAACGATCTACCAATGTCTAAGGAACTAAACATTTTGACGACAAAAAAAAAGAAAAAAACTACACATTCCTCTAATTTCGAGATAGAAAAACTCGAATATATGCACACACAAAAGGTCGAAATTAACTAAGTTGAAAATTATCTTTTCATTTTGCATGATGAGTTGAGTGACCGGTATATATCTGAACTCACTATTTAAGTTAAGATATGAGTTCTGGTCATCCCACCCTTTTTCGAAAGGACTACTCTTTTTCTCGTTATAAAACCAACACATATTCACCTCCCCGAGGCCCCGCCTACATATATAGGTGGTGCATCTCATCGTATACTTGGTCTAAAATTACTGACCAGCAAATTCCCCTAGAACCACCAATACAAATTTCTTCGAAACCATTCCACTTTGAATATGAACAATCATATACATTCCAGTAAGCAATTTTCTTAAGCACATCTAATTATAAGTATAACATTCGATTCGTAAGGAATAAAATATCTTTCATATTATAGCCCAACAAGCTAGTTAATTAACATATTTCACCATATGATATTTTTACTCTTTTACCTATACGTGAAAAAAAAGAAGACGACGGCGTATATGCGTCCCGACAAGATTTAACCGACAATACATAACATGCTTACACGACGACGAGAACACACACCCGTGGATCGTATAGGCGGTGCATCTCATCATATACTTTGGAAAGAAGAAATATCCAAACCAATCTCTGTCTTCATATATATAAACAATACATAGACATATAACTTATTTTGTTAAGAGAGACAACAAAAAACGAGAATAATAATGTCGTCGTCGAGGGAGCTACAATACTTGGAGTACACATACAGGAACAACCGTCCCACGACGGGTCTCCTCAACTCCATCTTCATGACCACCGTCAACACCGCCGCTCGTTCCCTCGTCTCCGTCGCATCCACCGCCTCCACACCGGAGGTTCCTTCTAGGCGGTGGTCGGCTTCGGACCACCTCAGGTTCATGTCTATGATGATGACGTGGCTCAGCCTTTGGGTCCTTAGGGTTTTCTTGGACTATTTTCCTCTTCCTCTCATCTCTTCTTCTTCTTCATCTTCTTCTGCTTATTCTTATTCTTATCCTCCCTTTAGTTTCGCTTCGGGTCTTCTTACCGCGGCGGCGGAGAACGCGTTGGTCCCAGTTAAGGCTCCCTCCTCGTCGTCCACATCATCAACGGCGCTGGTGAAGTATTCAGGGTCGTCGGATCTGGGTATGATGATTTGCGACGGCGTTGATGAACCTTCCGTTAACTCTCTCGGTAGAGCACTTTGTCACGTAAGTTGTAATAATTTTATTTTCCCATTAATTAGTATTTAATTAAACATTAACGTTTTTCAGTTATACTGTATGTCAATATATTCACTTGTTTGCCTGGGTTCAACTAATTAAGACATGATCATTATATGTAGACTTGTGTTATATTTGTATAACTCGACCGTCACTGAAATAGCATGTCTTCTATAAATTAAAAAAAAATTATGTCGGACCTTTCTATTTCTGGACACCACGAAGTTCCTAACGTGGACATTTTATCTCTGTAACTTCCACGTGGACAACATGCGCCATGCCACGTAATACATGAAAGAAAACAAAGAGGGAAGTCCAATTAGTAGTCCATAAGCTCGATTAATTATAAAATCAAGCCATAGATAATTACTATAGTTTATCATACTAAATTACTTGTAGCATACTGTATTTCTTTCAAAAGAATTACATATGTGACGAATTCTGACTCTAAGATCTATATGAACATTAAACTTGCCACCTATTTGTATATATTTACAACTTGACCATTTAATATACTTATCTTATAACATGTTTTTTTACGAGTAGGCATTAGCACTCATGAACGAGATACCAGTAACCTCAAGAAAGTACCAATTTGCCTTGGGAATGGCTGAGAAGATCATGGAAGACAACGCCCAGAGCGGCCACGTAGATTTACTGGACGTCAATAGAGCGGCTCTTGCGTCCTCATTTGCACGCACCACTGCGCGATTGCAGGACTGCTTGAAACGTTCTCGAACGGTAGACGAACCCTTCGGTGGTTTGCCACTGCGTTTGGTCAGCGCCCTCCCTCTGGGTGGCTACGTCGCCTCCTACGTGAGAGGGTTAAGCGCATGTATCAATACGGTCAGGTCCTTAGCGGACATGACTGGGAACTTGTTATCGCAGAATAGGAGGAGAGAGTCTGCGGTGGTGAGAGCGGGTGGTTCCCAAGAAAATGAGGCTGAACTAGCCGTCGAGAAGCTTGCAGAGGAGCTTCTGTGGATGACAGAGAAGCTTAGGCGTTACGGTGCAGTGGCAGAAGGGATTAAGCGGTGGAGCTACGCTTCCGGTTTAGCTTCCTTGTCTCTCACGGCTGCTCCCAGGGTCCAAGGCCTCATGGTTAAGATTTCAGGCAAGTATTAAGATTATGTTATTCAGTATTTTGTTTTAAAAAAGTAAATTCTAATGACGTTATATAGATTTCAGTAAAAATTAAATGTATTTGGTCATATATTAGATCCCAGTTTCATTTCACTATCACAAATATTGTTCAATTCTGTTTGGTTTTGGTTTGAAATTCGGTTTCTATGCTCATTACATATCTGTGGTTTTCTCACAAACTCAATTTCTTGCAGCGCTCTTAATTGGAGAGTTAGCAAGAGACAGCACACAAGTTCCGGGACAAGTGACGTTCAGGCTCCTTGCAAACTGGTTACCACTGTTTAGTCACGCAAGGAACGGGCTAGCGTTTCCCGTGCTGACGGGTTATGAGAGAGTTGAGGTAGAACGAGCTATAGACAAAGCCATCTCGACTTTACCTGCATTGGACCAAGAAATCCTACTCACAAACTGGCTCCAAGATTTCTCAGTCTCGGCCTCTGAGTGGCCCAATCTCCAGCCAGCATATGACCGTTGGTGCCACTCCACTCGCCAGCTTTTCATGTAGACGACCAATACCATAGTCATGATGGTCATGTTCGGAAGAGAAAACATGGGATATTTGTCGTGCTTTTCTTTAATACGAGTTTTGGTTATAGCTTCTGTGTCCACACATTTATCCTAGCTTCTTAGGTAATAAGATAAGTTTCGATCTATATTCTAAACCCTTGTGATGTTTGTCTGAGTCTTGATCGGAAGTTTTTTTAAAAGTTCTACCTTATATGTTCTTTCTTAATTAGATCAAAAACTCCAGTATACGGGGGAAACCTGCAGAATATTATGTCAGTTTCAGTTTGTTAAAGGAGTTCCAAAAGCTACTAATTCCTACATGAATGTTGTTGACAAAAGAATCATCCAATTTCTAAAACTGCTGGTCTGTAAGCTAACAAAATTTTTCTTCCTAATAGTTGATGGATGTCGATGAGATGATGGATAGTCTTTTCTTCGCAAGGAAATAACAAGTTCAAATTTCCTGCTTATTAACAAATATTAACAACAAAACCCCTCGGTCTCGAAGATGCCGATGAACACAGTCGGCAAACGCATAAATGCAATCCATAAACCTAACAAGCATGGGGTTAGTCTGTACCATAATAGCGTTCCATATCATGAACAGATAAGATTTCCGGAAATATCAGGTGTTGTGCCGGTGTTCTTTTTAACGTGAATACATATAATAAAAGGGTATTTGTCGAGTGATAAAAGCAGACAACAAACAGACTCCCTGATTGGGGTTATCAGGTTCCACAAAGCTAATACCATAATTATATATATATATCTTAGCATTTGATCGCGCCGAAGTTAAAATAAGGGTGTTTTTCGGTGGTTTTTTTAATTTGTTTTTTGGTTATGTATTTTTCCTTTTTTCGTCTTGTTATGTTGTTCGTATATTTTCCTTTGCTCTTTTGTTGATATATTTTTTTCTGTATGTTTTTTCAACTAGTATAATGTAGTCTATTTTCCGATTTTTAATAAATTTCATGATCTCTTTTTCGTTTAAAAAAATATAGAATTAGTATAATAATAGTTGTTGTCCCGATTTAGTCGTTACTTTAATTAAAATTATTTATCATTTTGTCGTTGGATTGTTATTTGGTATTATTATATGTGATTGTAGGTAATTTTTTAATTATTTTATTATTTAATTAGTAACCTGTACGAGTAGTTTTTTGTCAATACTTTTGTGTTTGTAGTGATTAATTAGTGGTTTTTGATTAAAAATGTTTAAAAATCTCAATTACTTACAATTTTATTTTCATTGTTTTTTTTATTTTTGTTTGTGTTTCTGCCGTTGGACTTTATTTTCTGTAAGCCTTAAAATTGTGTTGGTCCATTGGATCTTTAGTGGTATGTCATTGAAGTTGGAATTGTTTTGTTCCCTTTAAAAATGTGATGTCTCGTGAACGGATAGCAGAGAAGTCATTTTTGCGATCTACAGTACAATAAGAGTTTTGAAACTATTTCTTTGATGCTTGTTATCCTTCTTCATTCATCCCTTTCATCGATGCACACATTTATTTTTGGGTGTATTTGAGTGTTTTTCTATTTGCTTTGCATTTGTAGGGGGTAATTGGTTCTCCCCAAATGTTTTCGTTCTAGTTAAGTGTTAATTGGTGTGCAAATCTGCTTTTTTTTTTTTTTTAATTGTTTTCTTCCTTTCATTTCCTATTTAATTTATCCATTGTTTTTGAGATCTTAGTTTTAAGTTTTGTTTCGGTTGGCCGCAGAGTGTGGTTTTCGATTGGATGTGAATTATGTGTTGTAAAATTTAATTTTTGCTTCTATGATGCTTTTTTAAAAAACATTTTGGGGTGTATATTTTTGTGGCCGGTTTAGTAAGTCATTCAATTTAAGTCTAATGTGAACAAAATCTGGAATTCGAATTTCAGCATATTTTCCCTCAACTAACGGTGTATGTATCTCTTACATTTTCTTCTGTTTAGTTGTGTTTCCTTGATCCTCTGTAAGTGCTTGTCTTTTTTTTTTCGTTTGAGTTGTTTTTTTCTTTTGATTTTTAATAGTCATGTTTTTCGAAACCGATATTTTTTATGATCTAAGTGTCCCTGAAGCTAAATACCTCTTTGCATATGTCTATCTCCTTGTGGTCGTAATACTTTTAGACATGTTTTTGAAATTGTTTGTGGGAAGTTTCTTTAATATATGTTGATCTTGTATGTTCTATTTTTGTTGTCATAGTAAGTGGTGAACTTTTTTTTCCCCCAATCGTTTGTATTCTTGCTATACTTTCAGTTATGTTCTCTCGTTCTCTTGTTTAAATTCTTTTGAAGGCGTAGGTAGTGTTTATGAAGGAGGAAAACAAATATTTTTATTTTGAATTTTGGAAATTTTGAGAGGATGATAACATTGGTGAATCTTACTGTTTTTTCTTAAGCTAAAAAATTAATTTGAAAGATATATCCTTTAGGTGTTCCGAGATGAAAGAATTAAGAAGGGAAGGGACGCTTCAGGTCGCACAGCGGCGGACGACGGAGTGGAGCTTACTGGAGAAGAGTTTTATTTCTACAGCATATAAAACATGTATTACTAATGGATTGAGCTTTTAAAGAAATATGAAACTGGGCTTTTAAAGAAATATGAAACAAAGGAATATGAATTGCTTAGTGGGTTGTATCAAAAAAATTGGGCTTATTAAACTTAGGTAGTGGCTGATGTGGCAGCATCAGGAGTGAGTAAAAGTTAACTTTATATATATAGATATATTTAGCTTCTATAATACAGGGTTATATATATTTTTATTAACCTTTAAATATAATTTAAGTTTTATTAACAAAATAGATGTCAACTGTACTAAAGAAAGATAGAAATACTTATAAATACTTCTTTGATTATATATATATATTTCATGTCAAAAAATGAATGAAGTTTAATTTGTAAAGAGATTAAAAAATAAAGAAACATACAATACACATAAATTTTCAAATAGCAATACATAATGTCATAATATAATCATGTTTTATCCATCAGAAACACTATGAACTCTTTCAATGTAATATATAAATTTTTAATATATTGATAATATATA
The DNA here is from genome assembly GCA_024034495.1 of Camelina laxa. Taxonomy (NCBI): domain Eukaryota; kingdom Viridiplantae; phylum Streptophyta; class Magnoliopsida; order Brassicales; family Brassicaceae; genus Camelina; species Camelina laxa. Next base: position 4,791,257 of record CM043885.1, on the reverse strand, counting down.
TATATATATATATATATTTAACTATAAATAAAACTATTTATAAAATTCAAAACTATAATCATTTATAATAATATAATACTCATATACAAATTCTAAAAGATTAGAAAATTAAGAAAAATAAAATGTATGAAGATAGTAGTTTATCATATCTTACCATTATATAAATTGAATAGACCTCTTATAAATGTAATAATACATTATATTTAAATTGATTTTAGGTTCCAAACCTACAAAGTTGACATAAGAAAATAATAATAATTAGAATTCAATTGTACAAAAATTGTTATAAAAACATATAAGTATAATATAACTATAAACAATGTGTGATAGGGTTATGTAGTGGATATATAAATACTTCATTTGCTTGAAGGTAGTGAGGAGTTTATTCAGTAAGTTTTCAAAGTACATCAATGTAATTCGGAATTTTACCATGTTGCTGTTACTGTTACTTTTAGTCCCCCACTAAGAATGGCTAAGAAATCTTCAACTCGAATTGCAGATTTTTTTTATTGTCAAAAATGCTACTTTATTTGAAGAATAATTAATTATTAAAAATTTGTAATTTTTAAAGGTTTATTTATCTAATATATTAGGAAATCAACCCAACCACTATCTATATATCTGTGATACTTAAATAAAATTTCATAATAAACTAATAATATATATTGTAACTAAATTTTCTTAGATTATCTCCAATGATTTTCTCTATTTTTTCTCTATAATAGAGAAATTCTATAATTGAGGTGAGTTTTACTCCAATGGTCCTCTATTTTTTCTCTATTTATAGAGGAACCTTTGTAAAAAAAAATAGAGTTCCTCTATAAATAGAGGAAAAAATAGCAATTTCTATTTTAGAGGGGAAAATATAAGACAATTGGAGTAAAACTCACCTCTATTATAGAGACAAAAATAGAGACCATTGGAAATGCCCTTATAAAATTAATTAGATAAGAATTAAGATCATGCATGGGTTCTTACCTAGTACTGTAATTGATTTGTTTTATGGAGTTATTTCATTTTTCGTTAAAGTCCCACGACTATTGGTACAAAACTGAAAAATCCGATTTAGCCTTTCTTTTATGAATCGGATAAGTCATGTGACCTTTGTTGGGGTTCCTTGGAATCTGGGCCGGTCCATAGGGCAATCAACTGAAGTAAGGGATTAGGGCATCAAAAAATTTAGGGCATTTTTTTGTAAAATTTTTATAGAGCTTTTATACACATCTAAAGACTTTTAAAAAAATCTGAACTTTAATATAAGTGCAAATCATAGTTTTTGAGGTTAATTGTTAGTTTTGGTTTTGATTTTTTCCCTTTTTAAGTTAATAGTTTGCTTTGTTAAACTATTAGATAAACTTTTTCATCAAATCTAATGTTTTGGCTTTGGTTTGTGTTAATAAAATTTCAAAACATTAAACACAAATTCTTATTTACTATTGGTTATAATTTTTTGGTAATGTATAAAAGGGCATGTTTTTAAGTTTTGTGTAGGGCACTAGTAAATGCCGGACTGGCACTGCTTGAAATCCAACCAGGCATGCGATCCTCTGTAGAGATCTTCACCACCATGGTTACCAACAAGCTACTCAAAAAGTTCTCCGTCAACATTGCACATCATATAAGTCCATCTGGTATCTGTGCGCTGAAGAACTCGAGCCCGATACCATAGTCATGACTCATGATGGTCATGTTCGGAAGAGAAAACATGGGATATTTGTCGTGCTTTTCTTTGATACGAGTTTTGGTTATAGCTTCTGTGTCCACACGTTTATCTTTAGCTTCTTAGGTAATAATAAGACAAGATTCGATCTATTTTAAACCCTTGTAATGTTTGTCTGAGTCTCGGAATTTCAAAGTTCTATGTTATTTCTTGGATGAAAAAAACAGATTATCCCAGCTATTTCACAGTAGCATACGTGAACATCGATGAAATAGGTACTTACTATGTGATAAGCTATATATCCCAAAACGGCCAATACGGAAGCAGATGAATGCTAAAACTAAAAGCGTTCGAGAAAGTTCCAATCCTTGAGATTGTTTAAAGGATCCAAGGAAATCTGGTGATGTTTTTTTTTGTGTTTATAAAAAGTGTACAAACAGACAGCTAAGGTTTTGATGTTCTTAGCTTATGATTCCTTTTTTCTGAATCTTTCTTCCTCTGCTTTCATCAGCTTTGTCCAGAGGTGGAAGTTGAAACTTCTGCGCTACATACAGGGCAAACCTGCAGAAGATTGTGTCAGTTTCAGTTTTTTAATGGAGTTCTGAAAGCTCCTTCCTACATGAATGTTGACAAGAGAATCATCCAATTTCTAAAACTGCTGGTTTGTAAGCTAACAAATTCTTCTTTCTAGTAGTGATGGAAACTAATAACAAGTTTTCGAAGATGATTCAACGTACTATAGATGGTCTTCCTAGGGAATTAACAAGTTCAAATTTCTGATTATTAACAACAAAACCCCTCAGTTTCGAAGATGCTGATGAACATTATTAACAAATTTCTGATTATTAACTTTAACTTCTATACAGGGTTATTTTTCATAATAGACATACCTTGTTTATCTTCAACCAGTTGTTTATGCACTCCGAGTGATAAGAATGTTTGCAAGGGAGCAGTATCAGGTCATCATCATCCTCATAGTCTAAACGACATATAACACATCTGCATCAAGTATCGGAAAATTTAGTTATCTAGGTACATGCGCAAAATTGTCAATGGTTTAGTTAATTGGTTACAACAAAAGGCCTTACGACTCATTAGTTCCGTTCTGATTGTCCCCATCTTTATATCTTTTTGAAGGCAAAGATGCAATTCTATCAGCAGACAATCCTCTACTTTCGGTTCCCACAATGTCGCCAAGTGCAAGCAACTCCTGCAAACATAAGAGATTATAATTATAACCCAACAGATGTGTTGAGTATCTAAATTATGCATACTGAATTGAAATGCATGACTTAAAACCATTTAACAAAATTATGAGAGAGACCGAGAATCCAAAACGCATAAAATACCACAAATGCTTTCATACCTCGTATGAAAGCTCATCAGGATCCATCTCATCCCAGGCATCCTGCAAAAATTAATGATACAGAACGTTAGTGGAAGCAGACTCAAGTCACATCAATGGAGCCTTAGTTTCTATGATTCTAATTTTTAGTTGTTTTTTCCCCACAAAATGGCCTAGCCTCTATCAAAGTTCAGGTCCATGCTTCAAGGTGTGAGCATAACCATCTCCAATATCAGTGACCAGTAAACGCTAGCAGATTACAATTGATTCAATTACCCTCTGGTGAATGCAATTTAACCTTCAAACATACAGTTACGCGAAATTCTAGCAGCATAAACCAAAAATAGTTAGGTATGACCTAGTACCAAATACCAAACAATTTCAATTGAGTAAGACTACATAAAATTCTCCATGGCACAATTCCAGTGACTGGCTCAACTAAAAACAATAATTACCGCATACACAAGGAGGATTATCTAACTGGGCCTCCGAACTAAAAAGGTAAAACTATGGACTAATGCCATCACAGAAGAATAGTAGATAGATGGAACCATCTAAGATGTATAACTAGACAACGGCAGGTTCAATGTCACGACTATGTCATTTGGCCACTATATGACTATATAAAAAAGGAGTTGGACAGTACTTCTTTTCACATACTGGGGGGAAAAAGGTTCATATTCTCAAGCAGAAAAATTGAAAAACAGCTCACGAATAAAAAAGTATTTTCTGTAGTGTAAGGAGCCTACCTGAGAAGTATGACTCTCATCCTCTAGAACTTCAACCCCTGCAACCAATAACAGTTAGCATAATCCCAAATTATCAAAGAGAACTTGAGTGATAGCTATAAGTAAACTTACGATTTGCTAACCCAGATAAGGCAGACAATCTAGCTGCCATATCCCTTTCTTCAGCATCTTGAAGAGCTCTAGCATAAGCCTCATCATCTGAATAAGCAACTTCTTCGATGTCAGAGTTGTCGTCATCTTCTTGATCATTTTCATTGGCGTGAACATCAGGCGCATCTTCCTGAGGATCGTTATCTGTTTCATATTCATCTTCATCGTCATCCTCATTCTCGGGGTCATCAAATTCATCCTCATCGTATACATAGCTTCCAGTTTCCCAGCTCCCATAGTCACTGATTTCACTATTCATGGTCAACATCATATACGCCCGCTCCTGAAACCCAAACAACAGTATTCAATAAAACTCCCAATTCTACAGAAATCCTTGGGAGAAAATTCCAAATTCCAAATGCAATTAGAGAGGAGCAGTGAACAATTTGACGTATCTAGGAGAATAAGCACCACGAAGAAAGCCCTAACAGGATCGAATAACCTAAAATTGATGGGAGAAGAAAGAAAGAAAGAGCACACCTGTTCTTGGAGTGTGCGAGCAAGAGCAAGATCCGCATCAATTTGGTTAAGATTAGTGAACGGAACTCTAGCGGAAGAAGATCGAGGAGGTAACTCAGCCACCAAATTCGATCCGTTCTCTTCCACCGTCACCGCCTCCGCCACTGCCGTCTCTCCGTCCCCTTGCTCTCCTCTCTCGCTATTACCACCACTTCCAGCGTCTGAGACAACACCGGTCTGGCGATTCTCAATCGGCAACCGTACCTCAGTCTCGTTAATTTTGGTGGCTTGCTCAGCGGTGACGACGACGTTGCTGGCGTGGCCGTTGTCGTTCTCCATGGGCATGATTGGAAACCTAGCTAGGGTTCTTCGAATCTCAGAATTAGGGAGATAGATTCGATGAGGATATATGGGTATCGAAAGGGAATTATTCAGGAATCTGAGAAAACGATGACCCAGAAAGGGGAATGGTGCTTCTCTTCTATTCTCTTTTAGCTGAGATTTCAAATTTTGAAAATTTTATTTTTTTGCAATCTTCTTCGAAATCACACCCTTTTAATTTTTGTTTCCTTTCTAAACTCACCGACTAATATATAGTTATTACTATTTACACCTCCACCTTTTTAATGTTCGTCAATGTCACTTGGTAGTATGTGTTAATCAGAGAATCCTCAATCATGAATGGGATATTTGTATTGTAACTCCCCTACATAACTGAAAACTATATTATTACTTTTTTGCATCCAAACATTTTTTTATCTTACAAACATACGTTAAATAAATAGATTCGATTGTCTATAGAAAAGGTTAATGCAACATTTTTATTGAAAACAAAATATTTTGTGAGATTTTTTTTTTTAGAAAATTAGACGACCAAAAGACCAAGTGTAATATGTGTCAATGTGTGGAAGTGGAAGGGCCGAAACGCCATAATTTTTCGCTGAAACGTGCAAGTAAACAAAACCTTTGTTGCTTGATAATTTTTTTTATTTGAAGGTTATTTACTTATTTCATCATAAATTTAAATGAATTAATTCATAAATATAAATTCACTTTCGCCGAAATTTTTTTTTTTTATAAACTAAATCAATATTTTATACATTTGTCTTTTTTTATTTCATCTTTGTATTATAGTGTTTTTTCGGGTCTTCGTATTGTAATTTAAATTTTAGACGATTTTGCATATATTATTAATTTTTAATTTTCTATTCTTTTTAGCAATCTTACGAGAAGATGAAAACTATACGCTACGTTTTAGGAGTTTCATTTTTGTTTCCTCCTTCACCGCTCATTCACTTGATCATTTGTTTGTTTTGTTTATCTCTTCTTCGTCCTCCGTCTCCTAATCTCCTCCACCGCGACTCCGCCGTGCTCCTCCCCAGCTCTTCCGGCGGTAAGATTACGTTCTCCCTCAATTAACTCTCTGGCTTCATTAGTTTCTCTCCCTCCCCGACAGTTGCTGCTTAGTTAGCGATTTCTAGATGAATCTCTTATCAAGTAAGATTGATTATGATGGAACGAGGGCTCAATTCTAACCAATTGTTACGTTATTATTCTGTGAATTCTCTTTTATCAGGAACTTTTGTTTTGCTTTGGCTTCTCTAGTTAGATTCTGTACCACTCTGTGCTCACACTTGGTTTGAGGATTATATGCATTTCTCTATTAGATTCTTTTAATTGCAAAAAGAAAGTTATGGTTTTGAGAAATTTCACTGCTTTTACAGGATATGATGAGCATTGTCTCAAGTCATCATCACTGTCAACCATCGATTATACACGAACCATGCAGTAGTATAGGAACATTTTCTAAGCTTTCTTGTTCGAGATCTTGCGGTCCTTGTTTCTCTGGAAGATTTGCTTTCTCTCATAGCCTCTGCTTGAAGAATACTTGTGGGAAAACTGCTAGGAGAAGGTTTTCAAGAATCTGCAGTATTGTGGATGATGGGATGAATCCGGATAATTCGAATGATGAGGAAAAGGAATCACTCGACGATAAAATCAAAAGGGTATGTAGTAGAAAACTATCAGGCAGCATTTTTGCTGTTCTCTATGGTGAAGTCATCACTTGACATTTAAGCGTGAACTGACGCGACTGAAATACATAGTTTGTGTATGCTTTATACACTTGAACTCTTGTTAAATAGTCATTGGGGATGTAATAATGCTTTTTGTAAATGAAAGCCTCAAGCTTGAGATTACTAAGTAATCATAACATATAGCTTTCTGCTTGAACCTGGAAAAACTGCGTAGTTAATTTGATGTCATGGTATCTTCTCATCTCTGTCATGGCTTAGTGACAGAACGTAGAAAGTAAGCATGCCTTTGTCTAAATTTATTGATTAATTGATATTCATCGAAACATCCTTTTTTTTTTTTTTTGTCTTTAGCAAGCAGATGATATGAATCGGGCAAATCTTGAAAGAATGGTTGGGTCGGATGATTCTGCATTTAACGGCTTAGATCTTGCGACCCTCATCAGACAGAAGTATGGAAGATCTTATGATGTTCAACTCATCAAGAAGGTATGCCTTTCTCTATTCAAGAGTGTTTGTGTTCTGTATCGCATGTTAACGCCATAGCTCATCTGGTTTTATCTGCAAATTATTTAAAGGTGAGAAAAAAGTTAAGACCTTCGATTCTCTTCTTTTAGTTGCAAGAATACGGAGCCAGCTTTTGAGAATAACTGTCCATGTTCCGTTTTATATTCAGTTTCCTGCTGTGACCTTTATTTTGTTGATGTGGAATGGTTTGCCGATTAGAAGCTAAGAACTTAAATCATACTTCTTAGATGTGATTATTTGTAGGAGTTCATGGGACGGAATCTTCTTGCAATGAATGTCATGTGGAAGTACAGAGAACAGGTAAGAGAATCTTTTGCTGTGATGTGATTATAAAAGAAGCTAAATGTTATGATAGTTCAACTGATTTCACTATACTAGTTAGATATAAGATAGTTATGATCTATGTTTTCAGTCTAATATGGACTTTGGTTAGAGAATGTTTGCCACATAACCCATACTTATAAGCTAATTCACCCTTCTGTTTTTCTTTCTTTCTTCTTCCTCAATGGGTAGAAGTCTTTTCCTCTAACCGAAGAAGAATATATACTGAGACTTGACGATGTAGCCAACATGTTGAAATGCTGGGGAGCAGTCTCACATATCCGTAACAGCCTAGCAAAGTCGAAGGAGCGACCTCGGATAGGAAAGGTGAGAGATCAAGTCTAATAAAGACATATATATTTGTTAGATCACCTTGGTTAATAAGAGACCACTTTGATACTTGGAAACCTTAGTTTTAAAATTGACATGAGTGGTTCCTCCTCCTCACGCAGGCTGTCAGTATTTTCATAGACATGGATTCGACAGGGGGACGAGCAAACGAATGGATTTACAAGTAAAAAAAAAGCCGACCGGTTTATAGGAGCTAGACCAAAGAAAGCAAAAGGTTTTGTCTCTTAGGTGATGGTTGATTTGCAGAAACAGAGGTTTTTGCTATATTTGATGTCCGAAATCAAGTATGATGATATATGAATACATGATGTGTATAATAGTTAGACACAAATCTTTACATGAACTCTTATCTTTGTAAAATATATTGAAATGAATCATCTTTGTGAATCTTCCACTCTCTTTGTGGTTTGTAAAAGCAGCCACATGTTCATTAGCCTCATTTAGTTTTGCCACTTATGTATCTTTTGCAGTTTGGTATCAATTTGAATTAATAATTTGATTTCCAGTTTCCAGTTGGGCAATATTCTGAACTTTTTTTTGTTTCTTTAGTTGGAGACTACAACCAACATTATGTTGGAACATCGTGATACTTTTTTATACAACACAAAATGATTAATGCTTATCTTCATCATCATTATCATCACACTTGCATCCACCTCCACGTCCTACATCATCATTTAATTTGAGGTTAGTTTTTTTTCTTCCTAATAAACATGAGAAAAAGAATCATATCATCATTATCATAATTACTATTATTGATGATGTTGTCACATCACGATACACATCATGACTCACATCATAAACGTATGCTTCTAAACTTCATCATCAAAAAAATTCAAAAGCATCATCTCTTCTCATCACCACAACCACTAAACAAGTAAAACATCTTCATCATCTCTTTACCATCCCCATACATCCTCATCATCATCATCACCCACCCCTATTTCCTATTTTAATTAAATCTTTTGATTATATTATCCATACATAAATGCTAACTAAAACGATTTGTAAATTTTGATCAAAATAACAAGCATATTCACGCAATTTGGAATTTCTTTTACAAAACATACATAATTATGTCTAGAGACAATTCTCTTGTCTATATCGCATTTTTTTTTTTTCTATTGTGTGGTTGAGTCATGTGAACTAATAATTGTTTTTAATGATAAATTTAGTTAAAGAATTTTAATATACGATCCCACTATTTTATTATTCTGTCATCAGGTAGTATTATTATTACCGGTACATCAAAATTAATATGTGATTTTCTTTCCACTTTTATTTTTATAACAAATTTCAGTTACACTTCGATGAAAAAAAGAAAAAAAAAAAAAAAAATCATTTCCAATTCGAATATATGAAGGAGCTAGTTTGACCAAAAAGGTAAAAATTACAAAGCCTTGGCTTTATTACTTACCTTCTCAAACATAACTCAAAACCAGAGAGTCTACTCATCTTCACAACCACAATTCTCCGGCGAATCCAACGTTCCCGGCAAAAATTCTCCACTCTATCGACGGCGATATAACCAAATAATATACTCATCTTTCAAGTTTCAATCCAATTCGGACCAGTAACGACGATTCCGTACAGTAAAAATCACAATTCGTCTCTGTAACAGCGATCTCCACGACTTCAACGAGACACCTCACTCTTCCAAATCCGTTTTCCCGGCGCCGGAAGCTGACTCGTAATCGGGAAAAACCCTAGAGACGTATGGTTGATTGGAGTGGCGATGCACCCGCGACAGGGCTCGTCTCCGATTACGCCTTGTAGCTTTAACGCCGCCGTTTCAATTGCTTCTGATGTTCCCACTGGTTTAACCAAGTCTCCTTTGTCTCACGCGATCCCAGTTTCGCCGATTTCTGCTGCTTACCCTTCCGGTGATCCTATGCTGATGTCGTCGTCGTCTGGGAGTGCTCTCGCTAGGGTTCGATTATCTGATATTTTGCCTTATGAAGGAGCTCCTTCTCCTGCGTATGCCAAAGCAGTGGAGGCTTTGTCTGTGTCTTTGATGAGGTATAATGCTTCTGTGATCGAACTAGGGAGTGAAGACACAGCACTGATGCGATGTGGCCTTGAAGCTGCTCGTTTGTATTTTAGAACTAGAAGCCTTACTGTTTCTGGTAAAGGCAATCGTGGCCTCTCTATGTATAGAGCTGGAAGGTTAGCTCTTTTGTAACTTTTAGAAAGAATTGGTCTTGCTCTTGTATTGAACAATTGGTTTGGTTGTAGTACTCTTCATTGCTCATGCTTGAGATGCTGGAAACTTAGAAAGTCTAACATGTGGTTATCAGTTTTTGATCTGTATGATGTGTAGTGACTGATTTTGGTCTTGTCAATAGGTCTGTTGAGGATTTAGATTCTTCGCCACCATGCATGGCTGAGATTTTCCGGTGCTTGGGTAAAGTAGCACGAGCTGCTTTATCTGCAATAGCAAGGCATCTACGTCTAAGAAGCGAGTAGGATGGTTATGATGCTTATTCTCTGGTTTTACTTCTACTTGTTTTGCCTCTTTAGTTTTATTAAACTCGTATCTCTTTCTGTTTTCTTTTCTTTTTGCAGTGTTTTTAACCATATGCTCGACGACTTTCCACTAGCTCCGAACGAGGTTTCCTCCTCGGTGCTACTGGCTTCCTATGCTCATGCCTCTGTCCAAAATGGTAAACATGCTTCTGGAGGTGGGAGCCTATCTTCTAATATTGAAGTTGAAAAGGGTTTGTTAACACTGTTCTGCTCAGATGGCTCTGGCATTCAGGTAACCTCTGTGAAAGGTTTACATATATACTTTTATTCTAGCGAGGAACTTGATGGGAAACGTGTCATTTTTATCCTTTGAGCGACAAAATAGTTGTGGAAGAATACTGTCATATTAGTTAGACATGATCAGCCATAATCCTGAGTTTCCATTTTGTTTGATTCGTTACACTGTTCCGATTATATAAAGTACATTTGGCTTCTATTTTTTGTTCCTTCTGAAATTTCTTCTATCCTTAGGTATGTGACCCAAATGGTCGTTGGTACACAGCAGATAATGGATGTGGGGTGAGTGATCTCTTACTGATTACCGGCAAAGCGCTTAGTCATGCTACTGCAGGTCTCCGTCCAGCTGCCTCTTACAGAACTACTACCGACCATTTGTCTGGCACTGACACTCGTGGAAGGTATGTTTCTGAAGACGTAATAAGCTTTTCCTAAACAATTTTTTGACAGCTTTAACTTAACAAACCTTATGACATGAATGCATGCTTACATATTTGATTAAAGTTTTATACTTTCCACTTGCAGGGTATCATTAGCTTTTAGGCTTATGCCGAAAAGTAATGCTATATTAGATTGTTCCCCAATAGAAGCAGCCGGCCATGTCATTCCTCAAAGTTATGTGCCAGTATCTGTTAGTCAGTTTATGGATAACCTCTTGGCCGAGAATGACACTCCAGTTAATCCGCCTGTGAAAACCAATGTAAGCTCACTCTTTATTACAGTAGTAATACTAGCTGGCTAGATTGTAGAAGTACATTTAAACGTATAAAACTTTGATTTCTGTGAAGTTCTATGTCAATAGTACCCAAACCTGTCTTTTTCCTGGACATTTTGAGCAGAAAAACGATTTTGAAATGTCATTTTTTCCGTCATAATATTTTAGATCATGCACTTTTGTAGTTTAGACCTCTCAGTCGAGATTTTAGATAGTGGATGTGCAACTTATATCACTTTTTTTCGAAGATCTCACATCATTTGGATCTGTTTTATGATTGGCAGTACCTCATACTATAATGATATAAGTTTCTCTGTTTGATGTTAACTGCTCAGAGCACAAGGTCTTATGTCAAGAGATCTTCTTCTGAATTGTTGATGTCAGGTTCCGCGGGATGATGTTTGCAAAGAGCCTTCCTTAAGAAGTGTTCTATCGGATCCAATTTCGTGAGTATCATTTTTCCCTTAGTGTTAAACTTATCTATGACGAACAAATCTCCTCTCTTATTATTGTTACTTTGAATGAATTGCTAATCTATGTTAATCTGATCACGTAGAAAGGAACCTAGCTAGGTATTCTTGAGTGCTGGCAATTAACAAGCCCTTTTTCCAAACTTATCCTCAAGTATTTTTCTATTCTAATTTAGCAAGTAGTCTAAACCTAATCATGCGTGCCAAATTGTAGACATACACTGAAGACATGATTTGGTTATCTTTTGTTCCTAGCTCCATGAGCTGTATAAAATGTTCAATTATTTTCCACCTTTTTGTTCCGTTGATGTAATTTTGTGAAGGCAGTACAATGAAAACAACGTTCTAACTTGTCCGTTTCAAACTCTTTGATGTTAGTGGTGCTTTTCTTGAAGATGCAATGGTAGTCTCTTGTGGACATTCATTTGGTGGCCTTATGCTTAGGAGAGTCCTTGAAATGGTTGGTACTAGTTTCCTTTGATTAAATTAATATGCTAGTCTCATGTGATGGTTCTTCCTATATACCCAAGAATATTTGGTAACCACAGTTATCTTATGCACAGTCTAGATGTACGCTCTGCAATGCAGAAATCGAGGCTGGGTCTCTGGTTCCTAACCATGGTAATTCCTAAAAGTTCATTCTCTTATTATTTGTGTTCCTCAGTATATAAATTGATCTACGATAGTCTTTTGGGGTTTCACATCAATACAAAGTCCTAACCGTATTCCTTTTCTAAATGTCAAACACATAGCACTTAGAGCTGCCGCTTCAGCTATAAAGCAACAGGATGATAAAAGACTTTTCCACAACGCAGCCATGAGGAGGCGTAGAAAAGAAATGAGTGATCAAATGGATGTGGTGAGATGATCTGACACTGCTCTATATAACTTTTGTGGGTCTTTTGTGTGCTCCAGTAGGTAGCCACTCCCTTCTCAGGGAACCGTACGTGAGACTTCCGCATCATACGGCTGTGGTTTTCGATTACATAGTTACTATCTCCAAACTTATCAGCATGCATCATCATCTGTTTTCTGGTTAGCTTAAGCTTATGTAAACTATTAAAAGTTACTACTTGATCCCAAATTTCTTCCTGCAGGAAAATGGAGATCCAGCTACGGATGATGGAATGCATCGAGTGGTGCATTATCCATTTTCTGTAAATGAGAAAGTGCTCATCAAGGTAGGCCATTATTTTTTTTTTTGTCTCGGGCTCTGATGCATGCATTTCTTCCATCATATAATTTGGTTCTTGCGTGTTATGGAACGTATTTCCAATTGCAGGGCAACCGGAGAACCCCGGAAAAGTTTGTTGGAAAAGAAGCAATCGTGACATCTCAATGTCTAAATGGCTGGTAACTATTACTCTATGATCTATAAGAGCTGAAACAAAACTATGCTTAATAGGTGAAGCTCGAGTTATTGAGTTCGACTCTCAAACTAATCCATTTTATTTGTTTTACAACAAAAGGTATCTATTAAAGATTGTCGAAAGCGGAGACAATGTGCGGCTGCAATACCGGTCCCTAAAAAAGATAGTGAACGATGACAGAGGAGGAGGCCTACAGGTACAACCGGTTGAGAGCAGTAGCTTGTAGTATGTAGTCATATTTAACCCTTTTCTTTTCTTATTCTGCATTTCTAGAGAGAAAAGAAAAGATAATGTGGTTTGGAGTTTGAGATTCTGCATAAAATTTAAATCGTTTGGTTAGGACAAAAAAACTAGTGGAAAGACTATTGGAAAGTGGAAACTATATGAGCCTCCCAAGTATTAGAGAGGTTCTGTACAGAACAAATATCAGAAAAGAAAAAACAACTGTGTTACTCTTGTTGGTGTGTGTTTGCTACAGAGAAGATTTGCTTTCCCATACAGGATTTCCTATTTTACTAAGTAACAGAAAGTTTCCATTTTTTATAATGTAAATCTGTATTCAAGTAAGTTGATACATCGTAACTCTTTTGTTACGATGGCTTATTGGTTTGGGACAACGCTAGGCTCGTGGATTGGAACCAGTAGTATATGGGAATAACCATGTAGATGAGTAGATCAAACCTAGAAACTGACAGACTAGCAAGTGTAATCTTGGGTACAACTGTAACCACATGTCTTGAAGATTTTCGATTTTTATGACTCTTATGTATTAAAGCGAATTGTCGAGTTCAAAACGGGTAACGTCATTAGAAAAAATGTTGAGAATTTCCGTATGGTCGCCCACTTGTGTGCAGTTAATTATGTTGAAATTTAATTTAGAGCAAATCTAACGAGTCTTGTACTTTCGGCCAAAAGGTATCAACGAGATTCCTTTATACGTTTCTTGCATTATCCCCTTTTCATTCTTTTATTTCTCATTTGTCATGCAATGATTGGAGTTTTGTTTAACCAAAAGCTAAGGATCGCAACCCATTGTTCTAAAACATAAGTTTTGAGCCTCTAGCATCAAACTAACAGTTACTTGGATTCATTGATATCACGAGAGAAAACAAGTTTTGAGGCAAGTTCAACGGTAAAATTAATCACTAAGGTGACTAGCTAGGTGAGTAGCGATGACTATGAAATAAAGTTGTGGTTGTTTAAAACCTTGTATGAAGAAGTTTTGGGATATGTTTATGGTTTTAATTAACTAAAAGATATTGAGCTTAGGTCCATAAGTTTCTTGAGTTGAAGACCCGAACAATCCTTCTCCACTTGCATTAATTTCTTCCTTTTCCCAGTAAGAATATAGAATATAACTTCTCAAAACAAAATAGTTGGTGTACCTTTATGTAGGTGCGCCAAAATAGCAAGACAAAACAGTAAAATTCTGTTCAGAAGCTTTGTTTGACCCTTTTCTGCATTGTTTTAACTAGCAAACTAACAGTAGCGATCTTTACAGTAACATCAACTAGCAAATGATCTGTTCTTATACAATGCCGATCTTTCACCAACTTCAATTTCAAACGTCAGATGATATCTCCGACGCAGAAACATGCATCAAAATGTTTATCTTTCCCGTTTTCCCTCTGCTCTTCATCATCAGAACCTCTCAATCATCTCCATATATCTAATGTATGTCAGAAGAAGAGAGGGCATCTGTTTCGGAATAGGATGAAGTAGATCGATATGCATTTGTGTGACCCTTTTACTGTCGTTCCCAAATGGGATATTGATTGTGATAAGTTGGGCAAATCAGTAGATGGAAATACGTACTTTTGGACTAGAGAAAAAAATATAGTAGCTGAAAGGTATGATTCAGATGAAGAAGACGATGAAACACCTTGCTTCTTAATCTGTTTCGATTTTACAGGAGAGAGATTTGGACAGTTTATTTCTCTGCCGTTTCAACATCTTAGTGAAGCTTCTGGGACATTTTCTTGTGTTAAAGAAGAGAAACTCATAGCGTTATATCATTATGATACATCGTCTATGATCGAGATTTGGGTTAGTACTAAGATAGAGCCTAATGCGGTGTCGTGGACCCTTTTCTTGAAAGTTGATGTTGAGCCACTCTTTGGTCTTGATATTCAGTTTGATGATCAAGATAACAGTTTCTTCATTGACGTAGAGAAGAAACTCGCTGTAGTTTTTAGTTTAGACTACGAATCTTATGAAGGCTACAAAACAGCTACTTCTTACATGATACAAAGTAATGGACACTTGAAAGAAGTGAATCTTGGAAAAATTAAAGCACGTTCTTACACCAGTTATTGTTTATATGCTACTCTTTTACAAGACTAGTCGATTTTTTTATTTTGTCAGTTTTATATTAAACACAGTTTTAGCTGCTCTTTATTTCACCGGCAAAATTAACAGACTTTGAAACAAATGGTGTTCTCTGAGCTCATTTATTATAAAACTATTCGAAGATGCAAACTAACTTTAGACTTTCTTCATTCTCATTCAAGAGATGACAGAAACATCAAGTAGATTGCTCTCGTGTCCCCTGCCGAGGATGAACTAGATTGATCTGCATTTGCGTCATCTCCTTGTTCTTCTTCTTTGGTTAAGTACTATTTATCTATTTTATTTTAGTATTTTGCATATCATACGTTTACGTTTAATTCATACATTACGCATTTGTGTCAAAGTTCATATGAACGGTTAGTTCCTTCTTCTTCTATTTAAGAAAACCAAAAGAAAAAAAAGAAGAAGATTCTCTTTGCATATTGAAAACGAAATTTTAATTTTAAAGGTGTAGTAGTTGAACAAAATTAATGTGGTATATTCACAAAAAAAAATAATAATAATAATAAAAATCGACATGATGCATCAAACCACACATTGGTTAAGTACTATTTATCCAAAACATGGTGCATTAGTACTCCGGTAGTAATATTTTTAAGTGTCAAACGGTAATTTATAAAACACGTTTCGTCAATCAAAACAGTAATAGAATGACACTTGATCGATGAAGAAGATAAATGTGTTCTCATTGATTTGTTTGTTAAAGAGTAATCCTCTTTTGTTGACATTTCAGGATCTTACTCTCACATGTAAGATCAGTTTCTCTCTATCTCTGTTTTGGACACTCTGTTTTAGAGAGAAGCATAAGAACACTTTCTTAAAATGTATTTTCGGATTTCAAGGATCTCCTATATATTAATAGAGGAACATTTTGGCAAAAAAGCTGAAGTGTCACCATTACAGAGCTCAGTACACTCTTTCATTTATTTGTCATCAGCTTTTAAAAATATTTTCTTCTTTTATCATTGTGTTTTTCCAAAAATACAATTAACACCCAAAACTAAATTTTTTATTATTTTTCTAACTTAATTATATCCTTTAATTATATTTTCATAAAATCTTTGAAATGAATTTTAAGAACTCTTTGTTCATATGATATACACTAGTAAAAACATTTTATATAGTTACGAAATTAATTGTAGGAATAACATTAAATCCGTAGCGAAATAAACTTTGTTACAACTTTGACACAATTAAGATTTGTAACTATTTGGTCGTCGCAATGTTCCAGGTTGTAGCAATTCATCGAAAGCTCCTACAGATCTGATACAAGAAAAAATGAAGCAAGTTGCTACGAATTGTTACGGATATTTACATGGGTTTGTTACAATCAGTTTCTTACATGTTAGTAGATACTATCTACTAAAAGTAACAAAGTTATTGTCGTTAACTCTCTCACAAAAAGCAACAAAGTATGGTTGTCATTATTGTGTTACTAATTGCGACGTGTTTATTTTGTCATAATATTGACAGTTAGCGTCAAGTTTTCTGTAACGATTAGCCTCTATTAGCTACGTAATATTGTATCAAAGTAGCTTCAAAAACATTTGTGAGGCGACGTAAACTCTACGAGTTGTGACTAAGATTTGGTAACAATTTAGCAACAGATTGTTTCGTATAGTCTGTAAGAAAGTGAAACAAATTGCTACGAAGTCGCAATGTACAAGTGACTCGTA
Source organism: Camelina laxa (assembly GCA_024034495.1). Taxonomy (NCBI): domain Eukaryota; kingdom Viridiplantae; phylum Streptophyta; class Magnoliopsida; order Brassicales; family Brassicaceae; genus Camelina; species Camelina laxa. The sequence goes on along the minus strand of CM043885.1, from coordinate 4,774,318 downwards.
ATAAGTTTTTTACGGGAGGTGTTGCCTTGTGAGTCAAGGTTTAACGGTCACTGGGTTAACTGACAAATCAATGGAAACGCAGAGTACAAAGCCGAGTTATAATTCAAAAGCTTACAAGCTATCACAGATCTGATTACAGAGCAGAGTTTTGAGGCATACAACAAACAAAAGACTACAGATCAGAGTTTGAAACAAAAGTACAGAGCATAGAGTCAATCCAAAAGACTACATATTAGAGTTTGGAAATAAAGTACAGAGTTTTGTTTTAATCCAAAAGACAACTGAGTGATAGATATAACAAAGTAGTGCTTGGGAGTGGAGAAAGGTGATAGTTACCCGTTCATCAATCGAAGGCACTGCCGACCAGCTCTTCATCTTCATCGTCTTCGGGCTCATGAGTCTCATCAGCCACATTAGTAGGATGACTGTGGTTAGTGTCAGCAGCCATCTCAGAAGGTCCAGTCATAGCTGATGTCGGAATAGCATCTCCGTTCTGTCTGATGTTGGTTTGAGTTGGAGGAGTGACAGACGCACCAGTAGCATTAGTTGGTTGAACTGATGGGAAAGAGCTCGAGGCACCTGCAGTCATATACTGCTTCATAAATTCCACAACAGTCGCCATTTGCTCTTGAAGAGAAGTGAGTTGACGTTCAAGAGATATTCTTTCCAGTGCACCAGCTGAGCTTTCTCCACGCTCACGAATGTAGTTCTGACCCCCGAGTCCGAAGATCCTCCCATTCTGAGATGGGACTACCTATACATAAAGTATTGTCAGTATCCAATACTTCATAAACACTAGTATATGAGAGGTGAACTATAATGTAAGTAGATCAAGCAATCGAATAGTATCAAATTATCAATATAACCATGTAAATTGCGTTTTGTGTATGAAATATGAACAATCCATATATACAGTGTTGAAAACAATCTTAGATTAAGTACCAAACATGATCCAAAAAGATATCAATAAGAAACTGTTACCTTATAGAACAGCTCATCCTCCTCAAGCCGAGTCAATGTTGTGGTATCAGAACCTCCTGGTGATGCACCATCAGAGGCTTGAGAGATTGCATCGATCTCTCTTTGAATCTCTTCATCGATGGACCTCGCCTTATCATCCACATAAGTCCCATCAGATCTGCGGTGAGTTTCTCTGAGAATGCGAAGCATGGAAGGTTCAATCCCTTCTTGTTGTCGCTACAAAATTAACACTCAAAGTTAAATAACATTATAACAGCAAATAAACACATGGATCACTTACAATAATAACTCAGAGATCACTTATTAACACTTAAAGCATAATAAACTCAGAGATCACTTACAATAAACTCTCGAAGCTGGTCGTAGGATCTTGAACCAGAAGTGTGAGCATGTGGCCCAAAACCATCACGACAAGACATTCGATTAGCTGATGCTATCTTGCTCTTCTTCCTCGAGACGTCGGTTCCCCAATACTCTTGCATCGTCTCCCATATCTCCCCACTTATCCAATCTGGCTTTGTACCCGAAACTTTAGCCTTCGAAATCATGTCTCTAAGGCGGCCACTAAGAACATGATACCACAAATGATAAACTTCTCCGCCAACTGCATCATCCCAGTAAAAACTTTGCTGTAAAAGAAGATAAATTGTTATGTTGTCATCAAGTATCATGTCCTTACAAACTTTATGTTAAGCAAACAGTTAGAAGAAATGACTTACTATGAAATCACCCCACCATTGCATGAGCCCCTCATTGTGAACCGAAGATATGTTATACCATGGTCCATCAAAGTGCCTACGGATCGAAGCAACGATGGCTCGCCGTGGAGGATTATCAAGACCAAACCTGAAAGAAAAAACAAAAATGTAGCATCTTTACTCAAATGTTATATCAAGGATATTGTTTAATAACCTGCAGTTTAGGACCTGCATCATCGATCCTACACATATGGACATCAAATGTATACCCATATATATTGTATCAACCCAAAATCTTACCATATCACCAAAACCATTTCTGTAAGACAAAACATTCAAACTGATGTAAAGCATTTTAAAGAAACATACCACATAGCTCCATTTTGTCTGTCCGGATGAAGTACAGGCATTAATCTCCTGGAGTCTTGTGCTAACAAGGCATCAATGGTTTGGGGATTGTTTATTCCCCCTCCCCCGTTTCCACCTCTGCCCTGTCCGTTGATTCTCCCTCCACCGCGTCCACCACGACCACCACCAATGCCATAACCACGACCCCCACCTTGTTCACCCCCAAAACCATAACCACGACCCCCACCCAATCCACCACCAAAGCCATAACCACGACCACCACCAGCGCCTTCACCATTTATGTCACTTGTCTGCAAAGATCGTGAACAAAGATCACGGAAGAAAATGCCAACATCTACATGTACAAGAGAAACACATAAGTACTTTATATCAATGATTAAATATGTATGGAAATTATAAAAGATTTTCATATTTACCTGAGATTGCTTCATAGACTTCTGAAGGCAAGAGCTCCGAGAACACAAACGGAAATAGTCGTTGCATAGTGACGTGACAGTCGTGACTCTTCAAACCATATATTTTACAATCATTGTCAATGTGAATGCATCGTCCTATGTTTGATACATACCCATCCGAAAACTTTGCCACATCCTTTAACCATTTCAGAAACGCCCGCTTGGCGTTGGGAGACAACCTGAATATAGGAATCGGTGCCTTCCCAAATGAAGTTAGATGTAAAGGTTTTCGATCACAATACAGAACTAAATCTTTCCGTGAGTTTAGAGAATATTTTGTTTTGCCTACGACATTTAGCAAAGTGTTGATAAGGTTTTCGAAAAAGTTCTTCTCAATATGCATAACATCAAGATTATGCCGGAGAAGATGTGTCCTCCAATATGGCAGTTCCCAGAAAAATACTATACTTATGCCATTGATGAGTCACGCCATATCCTTCAATTTGAGAGTTGACATGACCGTTGCCTCCACATTCAACTGTTTTCTGCAATCCATAAATCTCCTCCAAATGATGCTCTAATATTTCATCACCCGATCGGTAATGTGGTGCATTCTTCATGACAACATTATTCTTTATAAAAGATCTTCTATTTTGTCTTAAACCATGATCTGCTGGCAAAAATCTCCGATGACAGTCAAACCAACTTGATTTGCGACCATGCTTTAATTGGAAAGCATCTGTATCCTCCATACAATACGGACACGATAATCTTCCATGAGTTGTCCACCCAGATAACATCCCCAACGCCGAAAAATCACTAATCGTCCACATTAGCACTGCCTTTAGATTGAAATTTTGCTTTACAGAAACATCAAAAGCTTCAACGCCAAATGCCCAGAGTTCCTTCAATTCTTCAATCAATGGTCGCAAGAATATATCCAAACTTCGTTTTGGATGGTTTCGCCCTGGGACTAAAATGCTTAGAAATAAATACGCTCTTTTCATGCACATATCTGGCGGGAGATTATACGGAGTAAGAATAATAGGCCACAACGAATAGTTACCACCAGACGATCCAAATGGGTTAAACCCATCTGTACAAAGTCCAAGATAAACATTCCTACTATTAGATGCAAACTCAGGATAAAGGTCAACAAAATGCTTCCACGCCTTACCATCTGAAGGATGTTCCATCTTTCCATCATGACATGTATGTTCTGCATGCCAACGCATATGTGATGTTGTTCTCTCAGAAAGATACAGCCTTTTTAGTCTATCTGATAATGGCAGATAGAACATCCTCTTGTATGGAATACGTTTTGTAGCAGAAGATCGTTTTCTAGAGGTCTTCTCTGGTTTGTACCTTGGATGCTCACAAAATTTGCAAATGATTAAACTTTCATCCGGGTCACCCCAATAAATCATGCAATTATTTTGACAGACATCAATCCTATGGTACGGCATACTCAATGTGCGCATCAACTTCTCTGTTTCATAATAGCTTTGGGAAGCAACATTACCTTTTGGTAAAATCTTATGAATCAAGTGTGAAACATCATCGACACATGTTTCAGCTAGATTGTGGTTCGTCTTGATGTGCATCACATCAGCAGCTAACGAGAATTTAGACAAACCTTCTACGCAGTTATCATAAAGAGGTTCACTGACAAAATTTAAACGGTTGAAAAAACTTGCAGCCTCATCGTTAGGGATTTCCCAACCATTATCAGGAACCATAGGTTCATCAGAGCGTTCACCACTTCCAATATTTATCCTATAAAAAATAATTGATATGAATTACCCATATAACTTTGTTAACAAAAGTCTGCGAATTAGAGCATAATCGATGTAGTTTTTTTGTCCCTCAACTAAAACTTTAGTTATCGCAACTTCTTTTGTTTTTTTCCTAGTTCTAAATACATCAAACATATTTTATAAGAAGCAACTATTTTGTGCTTAATTAATATTGTGAAAAATTTTCTTGTTAGATGAATTAATTTTCTTTAGTTTAATAAAATGATTTGTTAATCATGTTATTGTATCATTTTAATAGATAATTTGTTAGGATACCAATTTTTAATGTAAGCTATAATTAACGTTTTTTAAACAATAGTCTTTTCCTAAGAGAAAAACATTTCATAAAATAAGAAATGAAATAGTGATGAATAATATATTTCTTCCATTTACAGTTTTGAAAATTTTTACAGACCTTATTTTTATGTTTATATAATTTTCAAAGTTTTTGTTTATATAATTTTTACAGACCCCATTACTTTATCTATCATATCTATATCTATATCTATATAACTTTACTACCACATCAATATATTTCTAACTTTATATATATATATATATATATATATCAAAAATATTTGATGTCTTTCTATTAACCATTTTAATTCAATATATGATATTGTTTTTTAAGAGAATCACCTTGTTTCTGGTATAAATATTTCTTCTGTAGAGGCAAATTCTCCCATGTCTGCATTATAATGCCATTCCGGTTCTGGTTCCCCTCCGTATTGGTATCCACCCTCTAATCTTTCTCCATGCCCTGTCCACACATAGTAGTTAGGTTGAAATCCTTTGTTATATAAATGTCTGTGCACCAAATTTGGGCGAAGTTGCTCTCCGTTTCTACATCTTGAGCATGGACACCACATTCTACCGCTCTCATCTAAACTTTGTTTTGCAAAATTCATGAATTGCTCTAACCCAACTTCATATTCTGCAGAAACTTTCGCCATATAAGGATCCATACGGTTATACATCCATGCTCGCTGAACTTCAATATTATGACTTGAGGAAGACATTTGAAGGGAAAAAAAAAACTTCAGATGAAATGTAAAGAACTGCCAGAGCAGGATAAATATATAATAGAAAGAAGGAAGAATAGCCGATGTCTTACTATCAAAGACAACCCGTTTTATGTTTTTATAGAAAACTATGAATGTATATAAAAATATTTTAGATTGAACCATTATTGCAACTAGTTGATATGACAATCCACTAAATTTCCTACTTTCTATCTTGTCTGAAACCAATAATACATACCCACCATTATCGACAAAACCCATGCGCCACTACAGCACCACAAATAATGACAATACCATTTTGTAGTTATATTGCTATGATCAATTTGTGATTATGTAATCTACACGTAACCGTAGCTAAATTATTACAATTTTTATGTATCGGTTTGTTACACATTCATTAGCTACAAATTATTATCGATTACTTTTGTGTTAAACTTAGCTACAACAATTTTTCCCACTAAATATGTAACAAATTTCCAACAAAACACAGTCGTCACTAGCCGTTGCTAAATACTTACGTTTAGTTACAATTTAGCTACAATTTACAAAACCTCAAAATTTGTCACAAATTGGTATCTGACTGTGGCTATATTTTGCTACAACTACAATCGTAATAATCGGCCGTGACTATATAAGCTTGTTTTACTAGTGATAATAATATAAGATTGATATTATAATAACTCTCACGGGTTAAATTTTAACTATTATACCAATTTTTTTTATAGATATATACTACACAATCGAATTTTAAATATTTCAATTATCCAATAATATAATAGATTTTTGTAAATAAAAATTACAGTAAAAAACATTAAATGATTATTTTGTACCGCATTATGTGCGGGTTGTTACCTAGTAATTTATTACAACGCACACACACATACGTATAGTTGTGGTTCACCACTTGCTTGCTCTAGATCATGATTAACTCTACACCTTAAGACTTACATCAGCCACTTGCTAGTAGCCACCCTACACACACATTCAACAACTCTAACAACTCACTTAAGACTCTCTCTAACTAGGACTTAGTTTACTTTAGTTATCACAACTCTTCTTGTCGGACCTTAACTAAACACTTAATTCATATGGGCCTTACCATCACCGATGGCCCAATTCACAAAACATAAACCCATATGGTTTGTTGACTTTCTTCTCCTCCCTTGACTCCTCTCTTCACGTCGTCTCTTCTCCGACAACGTTTTCTACTTCACGGGAGCTTTGCTTCTTTTTCTTTGTTGTTCCACTTACTAATTTCTCTTTGTTGCAGATTTAATCAAGAACTCAATTCTCAACATCTCTTTATATACTAGAGGGTTTTGGTTTGATATAATGTAAAATACAATTTGGCCGGTTTAGCTAAACCGTCCAATCTAAACCACTAGATAAGGACCCGCCCAATGTGCAGGTTTTAAATTTTGTAAATAAAATTAAATTTAACAAATATATAATAAAATTTGTTGTACGTTATTTATAATTTTTTATTGTTTGCTATAATACGCTGATTTATATTCATTTACAATTTTTTGATATATTTTACCATTATAAGTGTATTTTTTTACGCCTAAGTATATTGTATGTTACAAATATATTTTTTACCACCACCTAAAAAAATATCTATATAAACACATTAAGCCAACTATTATATGTCTATTTATTTTCACTTTTGCATAGTTTTTTTAATCACTAAAATTGTTGGTTAAGAAACTTCTCGAATAAAAACTATTTTACATAGTATACTAATCAATGATGTATCATCATAATAGTGTATGACCAACCATGGAGAGAACATCGGCTACGTCCTCCTCCCTTGTGGAGAGAACCTTGCGTCCAACCTCCTCCACCATGGAGAGAACTTTGGTTCTGCCTTCTTCATGTGTGGTGAGAATATGTTCACGTCTTTTAGCTTTCTCAAAGTGGCATGTTCCAGCATCTAATGAAACTGAAAGTCCTTTTACAACGTCACAAAATCTTTTAATAGTAACTAATGTTAAATTTTGCAATGTATTCGTGGAAGTGTATTTGACACATCATGATGTAGCCTCTATCTTTGAGCTCCTATGGATATATCAAAAACGGTTTATGTTTTAATCTATCTATCTATGTTTGTTGTAAGCTTGTGTTTGATTAGCTATTTTTATCCAGCCATTAGGTTGATAAGGTTCTCCTCTTTATCGTCCTCTGGGATTGAATGAATGATAACAATTATGTTTGCATAAAAAAAAATGTCTATGACCAACCAATCAATGTTAAAAAAATTAGAAGAAAATTAATTTGACATAATTAAAAAAATAATAGAAAATTATAAGTACAATAATATATGAATCTCAAATTAAAGATGACAATATAAATTAAATAAAACAATCTAAAAATACTACAATAAAATTTAAAATACAATATTAGAAAAAGAAGACGCATATATTAGTCTTACATTTTTTTTGGGTCAACATATTAATCTTACATATTCTAAACTGAAAAAAGGAGAAAGTAGGAGAAAGTTTTGGTTTAGAAAAATAAGAAAAATCTGCTCATCAAACTTTTTTACCAATAGAACAAAGTTTAAAACAGTATTTTTGAATAAATTATTTTGTTAGATGAAAAACAGTACATTTTCCTTAATCCCTTTTCTATTTTTTTGTTGAATTAATAATTAAAAATTAAAAATAAGTAAAATAATGTTATAATTTTGAATTTTATGAAATATATAATTTTCTTATAATTATATTTTTAAAAACTGTTTAATTTTGTAATTTTTTTAATTATATTTTATAATATTAATATTGTTTAAACATTTTTTTGTTTTTTGTCATAATCTTAAATTTTTCCTATTAAATATTTCCAAAGAGCCTTCAATAAAAAAAGCCTAAGAAGAATAAGAATTCTCTCACAACGACGTAACCCTAGTTTTCTGGTTTGAGAAACAATGACGTCGATGAGAGATATTTCGGAGGATTTGGTAGAAGAGATATTGTCCAAGGTTCTGATAACTTCTCTTGGAGCAGTGAGATCCACTTGCAAAGGATGGAACATTTTATCCAAAAATCGGATTCTATGTAAAGGAGAACCAAAGCATCAGTTTCTAGGATTCATGATGAAGCAGTATAAGCTTTTTTCAGTGAAATTCGATCTCCATGGAATCCTCTACGAAGATAATGATGAAGAATTCGTTAACCCATCAATAAAGGAGATTGGTAATTTTCTTAATCATGATGTCAAGATATCTCAAATCTATCACTGCAACGGTTTATTGTTATGTGTCACCATGGATAACTCAAGGCTCGTGATTTGGAACCCGTATCTGGGGCAAACCAAGTGGATCCAACTCCTAAAAAAAAACAAAATCCACTTATTCCCTAGGATATGACAAGAACAAGAACCACAAGATATTGAGGTTTTTCAATGATAACCAGGGCTACTACGAGATATACGATGTTAAGTCTAGTTCATGGAGGACTTTTACTGTCATTCCCAAATGGGATATTGATTGCTTTAAGTTGGGCGAATCGGTAGATGGAAATACTTACTTTTGGACCAGAAAAAGAATAGTAGGGTTTGATTCAGAAGAAGATGATGATTACTCTTATTACTTAATCTGTTTTGATTTTACAGCAGAAATATTTGGACAGTTTCTTCCTCTGCCGTTTCAGTATCTTGAACTCGATTATGAAGAAGATTCGAGGATTTTTTCTTGTGTTAAAGAAGAGAAACTAGCAGTGTTATATCAACGATGTCTTACATCTATGATTGAGGTTTGGATTACTACTACTAAGATAGTGCCCGATGCGGTGTCCTGGACCCTCTTCTTAAAAGTTGACATTTCATTCGTTGGTCTTGGTTTTCATTTTTCTGAAAATAGCTGTTTCTTCATTGACGTTGAGAAGAAACTCGCCGTGGTTTTTGATTTAGCTGAATCTTACTTCTACAAAACGACTAATTCTTACATCACTGGAGATAAGGGATACTTGAAACAAGTGACTCATGGAAAATTTAAAGCAATATTCCATGCCCAACTTATGTGCTCTAGCTGTTATGCTCCAAGTTTAGTGCAAATTGATGACCCAATTGCAAGACGTGAGAGGAACAGCAAGTGGAAGAGAATGAAAAAGAACTAAAGACATACAACAACGTCTAATCGCCGCTACCGGTCAAAAGGAAACAAGAAAACTTAATTATTTTAGGATGATAGGCTTAATTATCTTTTCATTCGATTTTTTTTGTCCTTTCTTTTGCATTGTTCTTTGAACAAGACTAGACTGATTATTATTTTGTTACTTTTTGATTAAACAGACAGTTTTAGCTGGTTAGAAACTTTATTAAAAGATTTTGAGACAAATTATGGTGTCTCTGATTTCATTTATTAAAAAATAATCATAAATATGATATATTGAAGATCAAGCATATTTATTAATCAAAGTGATGTAGAAGATGCAATTAAAATCAAATCCTTCATTATACCAATTTAAAACAAATTTTCGAAACAACACAACATCCTCTCACTTTTTGTGTTTGTTCTTTTTGGTAACTTGGGTGTTGGTGCGGGTCAAAAGAATAAGAAAAGGCAGTAACTCCTACTACAAGAAGAAAACGTCAAAGTAATATCAACATAAGCTAAGCAAAGCTAATGATCTGTTTTTTTAATAATATGCACCAATTTGAAAGTCGAAACAAAGGAACCTACCTACCGTGTACTAGCTACAAAAAAAAACTTTGATGCTGGGCTGTTAAGTGTTAATGTCTACAAATTTGAAAGTAATACGACTACGAACCAGAAACCATGAAGTGCACTTCTTTTAAAAGATGTCATACAACACCAGTGGATTTACTGGCCTCGGAAATGTTAAGAGATTTTATAAAAAAAGAGTGCGCAAGGTTGAAAGTTAAAAAAAAAAAAAAAAAACCCTAATTTCTACGCACTTGAAAAACAATGACAATGATGTCCGATCTTACACAGGATTTGGTAGAGGATATACTCTATAGGGTTCCGATTCTGATGACTTGTCTCGGAGCAGTGAGATCCACTTGCAAAGGATGGAACGCTTTATCCAAAGATCGGATTCTATGTAAAGTAGAACCAAAGCATCAGTTTCTAGGGTTCATGGTGAAGGATTTTAGACTTGTTCAATGAGGTTCAATCTCCATGGAATCCTGAAGGAAGACGGTGAAGAATGGGTTGACCCGTCAATAAAAGAGATTGGTATCTTAACTGATAACCGAGTTAAGATATCTACAGTTTTTCATGGTCATGGCTTATTGTTTGGAACCCGTACCTAGGACAAACCAGATGGATAAGAAAACCAAAAAGACAATAGAAGAAACCATGTATGCTCTTGGGTGCGACAAGAACAAGAATCACAAGATATTGAGGTATTTCAATATAGAGAACTACTACGAAATTTACGATTTAAAAAAAAAAAAAAAGTCTGACTCAGTGTTTAAAAAAAAAAAAAAAGTCTGACTCATGGAGGGTATTAAATATCACTGCCGAAGAGAGTACAGACCAGTGTTGGCCCGGCACAACGTTAGATGGAAAATACTTACTTTTTGACTAGAAAACTAGTGGAAGAGTCTGATTTAGATGATGATTTAGATGAATATATGTTAATCTGTTTTGATCTTCACGACAGAGAGATATGGACAACTTCTTTCTCTGGCGCCGTTTGAGAATCTTGATGATGGCTCAGTAATTTTGTCTTGTGTCAAAGAAGAGAAACTCGCACTGTTTTTTCAAAACGTTGAAACATTTACGGTGGAGATTTGGATTACTTCTAAAGATAGAGCCTACTGCCGTGTCGTGGACCCCCTCTTAGTTAATATTATTGGGCCGTCCGTTGGTCGTGAATTTTATGACGAATGCAGTTTCTTCATTGACGAGGCTACGAAACTCGCTGTGGTTTTCGATTTAGAGAATACACCAACTACTTCTTCTTACATCAAATTTTCTTACATCATTGGAGAGAATGGATTCTTGAAAAAGATGAATCTTGGAGGAAACACATATTGTTACCCACGTGTGTGCTCTTATTTCCCAAGTTCAATGCAAATCAACCAAATTGCAAGACGCAAAGGGGGAGAGAATAAGAGGAAGAGGAAGAGGAAGAGGAAGAGCAAAATGAAAGGGAAGAAGAGGGAGGGAGCTAACCAACGAAGACTACACAACAATGAAGAGTAGCTAATGAACAATTTAATCGCTTGTTTTTTCATAGTAGTTTCTTTTCTTTCTTTCTTGCTTCTCTTTTCATTCGTTGTCTACCTTTTTCAATTTAGTTTAATAATTTTATAGCTTATCAAAATAGAACACAAAACGCTCTACTTATCTCTTCTTTTATCCGAAAAGATAGAAATTTATCAAAACAAAACAACATCCTCAGACTTTTTTTTTTTTTTTTGTGAGTTTGTTCGTTTGGGTAGCTTTTATGTAGGTGGGCCAAAAGAATATGAAAAAAAATAGTGAAAAGACTCTCCTACTACAGAAACAAAGCCTCTAAGTAATCATCAACATAAGCCAAGCAAGGCCAATAATCTGTTCTTATATGCACCAATGTGGATCCTTCCCCAACTTCCATTTCAAACATCAGATGATATCTCGGCGGCAGAAACATCAACATCTTTATCTTTCCCATTTTCCCTCTGCTCCTCGTCATCGGAACCTCTTGGTCATCTCCATATCCAATGTATGTCAGACGAAGAGGGCCTCGGTTTCCCACCGAGGATGATGAAGACTGCTCTGCATTTGCGTGATTCCCTTTTTCTTCTTCCTCTTCCTTCCACACAATGTTCTCGATGATTCCTCCGTCTCTTACAATGTTTACAAGCAGTTCTCCGCTGATAGCCACCACAAAAGGCGCTAAGCTAAGCTCGGTGGCCTGTATTACAGTCTCCGCTGGGACTTCAAGCAGTTTTACTGACCGAGTACCGCTGACTGCTGCAGCGGTTTTGCCTCCTTTAAGTGCAAATGTTTCGTGCGCCGTGCTGGATGAAGAACCACACACTTCCCACAAAGCACTGAATAGATCAGAGTAGTAGCTTGGCATTGTATCTTCAGGTTCGTCAGGTGGAGCAAGAGCTTTTAGGAACATGTCTTCGATCCCCACAGGGACACTCTCGAGTTTTCCCTGAATCATCTGACCATTTTCTGCATTTGCTTCCATAGAAACCTCGACCAAACCTGGTGTAGGTTCTCTAGGTTCCAGTTCCACTGTCACAGGTGCTCCTCCTCTCAAGCCATCTTTCTCCTCCTCTTTCAGCGTGTTTTCTACCAGGACGATGTCTAAAGAAACTTCTTCGTTGGGTACATTGCTGTACGAATGAGGCTCACCGAGAAGGAAAGGTATGCGGCATGAGGGGATAGAGCCATACGGGGCTGAAGATGAGAATTTGAGCACACTCGCGAAAATCGCAGGAGGTGAGTCAACTTTCTCTGAATCCATATTCTGAGTTTCACTTCCCCATATACTGCTATAAGGTTCAGCATCCAATCTCAAAGTACAGGTTATCCTAACCTTAATTCCAGGCATGTGTTTAAAATCAGGAATCACTGAGAAATACCTTCTTAATCTTTCCAGAATCTCTCCAATCTTTGAGTCCATTACCCTTAACGTAGGTTTTCCTGATTCAATTCTTCGAGCTTCTGGCAAAATCTGGAGTTCTTGACTGTCATCCGGCTCAACTTCATCTACCTGGATTTTTTTTTCTATAATGCTATACCCATCAGTTCCAACAGTTAGAGATGGTAGAGACAATGACCATGACTGTTTCACGAGTAGGGGCGTAACCCGTTCAAGAAGAATATAGGCTGAAAGGTTCCGAGATTTGCTAGGATCATGACGAAAACGAGGACTTTGAACACTATAGAATGTAGAAGGATGAGTTGATGGAGAGACAGCATCTGCGGGCTTCAAAATGTTTTTAATTCTCTGTCCTGGTATACAGACCAGCATCCTCAGATATATCCTACAATGCACCAATTTAAGAGGTTGGGTTAGCGCCATCACAAATTCATAGATTTTAGAAAGTTTTGTTTAGTCTGTGTCATGGTCATACCTAGCATTGTCTCGGACTTCCAGATCAGGGAAATAGAGACATGTGAGGGAAAGAAGGCGAGAGAGTCCAAGAAATAATCTAGAGCTCTTATGGTGACTCATCAGTGTTCGACAAATGCCAAGAACTTCAGTTCCTTGATCCCAAAATTTCAACCCCACATCAAACCCCCGCTTCTCAACAAGTGTAATTACAAACTTCGTAAGCAGCTCTATCAATCGAGAAGGAGGTATTGTATCATTCTCGGCTATCCGATGGAAAAGCGGGAAGTAAGCTGTTAATAAGTTGTTTTTCATAAGTTTGGGAAGCAGTTTCTCATCGAGTGTCTGAAGAAACCGCTCTCCTAACCACTGATGCTTGTGACAGTTTATCAACCGCTCAATAAAAGCCACAATAACAGGGACCAAGATTTGAAACTCCAAGGTCATGTCTACCAGCAACCCCTGAAGTAAATATAGAAGATAATCAAAATAAAGGAAGAGTATATTGGAAAGCAGAATCAGCAAAAGACTGGTTACTGAACTAAACTTATATAGAACTAAAAAAGGCCCAGAGTTCCGTTCCTTCTGAAAACAAGCAAAAGGAACTATCCTCAAGTAAGACCAAGAAGCAAGCAAAGATAGTTACAGACCTGCACGTTTTTGAAGAGGCTAGACTCCATAAGACTTCTAGTGGTGGAAGGGTCAGTGTCGGAATGTGTAGATGCACATATCAGAAACTTGTGTAAAGTGCGGAATGCTAGTTCAGTTTCTGAGCTCCACGGAGGCAACCATTTGAAATCCGAAACCGATACCAAGCATTCCTGCAACAAATCCCCAGCAGATTTGCTGTTATCACCTCCACTCAAAGCGTTGGAATTAACAGAGCATTGTACCAGCAGATCAAGCTTCAACGCTTTCAAAGCGAGTGGATCAAAAACCACAGGATGAAACTTCTGACCCATCTCAAGAACAGATTTCGTCTTCTCAAGCTCCCCACTCAACATAAGCTTATTCAACAAACCCATTAGCCAATGCAGCGCAAGCAAACGGAAAACAAGATAGATCTGAGTCTCCTTAGAAAATAGCATAAGACGTCTCATGATCTCTTTCTCTTGTCCCTCAAAGGCATCAGGGAACTGAGAGTACATAAGCAAGACAACATGACAAAGCATCGGATCAAACGAATAAATCATCCCCAAGAACTGAACTTTCAGCATAGAAGCCTGTAACTCCAATGCTGATGCAAGTGGCACAACCATACCCATAAACTCCATCATAGCACAAGACGTGAACAAATACGGAGATTCCAACATAAAAGCCAGCGTTCGTCTCAGCTCCTTCTGATCTGGCCCCAATCCTTGATGACCTTGACTCATAACCAAACTCTGATCACGCATCCAATTAGGAGCATTGAAAGGAACCAAAGGTACAGAGGTACTAAGAAGCGAAACCTTAAGCTTCTGATGAACCACGTTGTATACAATCGTAGTGAACAAGAGAAGGTAAGCTTGCACAGCGTGAGTTCTCTCCGCCTGACACAACGACCAAAGATGACCAGCCACATCAGATAACAAACCAGGAAAAGCTTTCTCAAGCTGACGTAAACACTCACAAGCAACGGCACGAGCTTGTCGATCAAACCCGTGGTTAGGACGATTCACGAGAGAAAGAAGCAAATCAACAACCGCTTCAACGTGACCTACAGAGAAAGAATCAATCGATACAAGGACAGAGGTGAAAGAGACCATAGCTTGCTCCTTCAATCCCGACGATCCATCCGTCGGTGATTGCACGATCGCTCGGAGAACATCGATGAAGCGATCAAAGGTATCGTTACCACATTTATCAAACAAAATCGGGGAAAACTCGTCGAGAAAGACAAGGATTGAGAGCTTCACAGTGATAGGGAAGTCTTTCTTGAGAAGAGACGAGAGAGCCAAGTCCGCCAGAGAATCAATCTGGAAAACGGAAGTGAACCAGTCGCCAGGAGCGCCGTCGTCTCGGAAGTCGTCGATGAGAACGTCCCATTCCTGTATAGAGAGGTCTCGCCGGAGTCTTCTCCGGCGTCGTCGTCGTTGTCATTCTCCGATCGAATCTAGGATTTGAATCTGAAGAGAATGAAAAATTAAAGTCATTTGAGAGAAGAAGAAGAAGATAAGACTATCCCTCCCTCGTCGCCGGTCGTAATTAAACTCTCCGAGAACAATTCACCGATGACTCATTATTTTATTTTTTATTTTCCATATATTATCTTCTTTAAACGACTGCGTTTCACGTTGTTATCAAAACGCTGATTATACAGCGACTGCGTTTCACGTAACCTAACTAACTCATTTCTCTCTCTCTATATATAATTATATATACACAAAGAAGAGTAGGCAACATCTGTTAGATCTCAATCATTTCATTAGAAGATGAAAACAAAGACGAGGATGTCCGATCTACCACAAGAATTGGTAGGGAAAATACTCTCTATGGTTCCGATAACGTCACTGAGGGCAGTGAGATCGACTTGCAAACAATGGAACGCTTTATCCAACGATGAGGTTTTGTGTAAACCAGAAGCAATGCAGCCGTTTCTAGGGTTCATGATGATGAATTATAAGCTGTGTTCAATAAGGTTCGATCTCTATGGTAAAGACTTTGTGGATCCATCGGTAAAGGAGATAGGTAACTTAATTAATCAAGTTGATATATCTAGAGTTTTTCATTGCGATGGGTTATTGTTATGTGTCTCAAGGCCAAGGGACAGCAATAGACTAGTGGCTTTGGAATCCGTATTTGTGTCAAACCAGGTGGATCCAACCCCTAAACGCTTACCACAGATTAGATCGGATACGACAACGACCGTAACCACAAGATATTGAGGTTTTTGGATCACTAAGACCATTACGTCAAGCACAAGTTTCTTGAGTTCGAAATCTTCGATTTAAGGTCTAATTCATGGAGGGTTCTTGATATCACTTCCGGTTGGGATATAGAGTTTTATCAGCGCGGCGTGATTTTGAAAGGAAACACTTACTTTTTCGCTAAAGAAAAGATTGTATACGAAGGACCTGGTGAATATCCTGATCGAGCCACGAGACTCTTTACTATGTTTTGATTTTACGGCGGAGAGCTTTGGACAGTTACTTCCTCTGCCGTTTGAGCATTATATTGAAGATACCGGGACTCTATCTTACGTCAAAGGAGAGAAACTCGCGGCGTTATATCAGAACATGGATACATATGCCTTGGAGATATGGGTTACAACTTTGATTGAGCTTAATGTGGTGTCGTGGAGTAAATTCTTTAAAGTTGATATGAAACTACACACTGGTGTGGATTTTAAATTTGAGGTTGAATCTGGGAGTTTCTTCATTGACGAAAAGAAGAAACCCGCCGTGGTTTTTGACATAGACGAATCTGAACGCTACACCATGGCTTACATCATTGGAGAGAATGGATGCTTGAAGGAAGTGAATCTTGGAGAAGCTGTTGTGAATCTCGAGGAGTCTCCCTATGGTCGCCCAATTGTGTCCACTTATTATGTTCCAACCTTAGCTGAAGTCATCTAATCCGGCAAAAGGAAAGAACGTACGAGCTTATTAGTTATAGACCCTTTGGTTTTTTTTTCCTTTAACATGCCTTATTTTGTTTCTTGCATCATTCTCTGTTTTCTTTTCTTTCCTCTCTTTTGAACAAGACTAGTCAATTATTATTTGGTTTTTCTTTACCTTACTCCAACAATCATTTTCAATTTGCACCACCCTCGTGATGTTCTCTATGATTCTTTTTAGGCAGTCTTCTATTGCTTTGGCCAACACACAAGATGTGTGTCATCTAATCCGGCAAAATTAAGGAAAGAACGAGCTTATTAGTTATAGACCCTTCGTTTTTTTTTTTTTTTTAACATGCCTTATTTTGTTTCTTGCATCATTCTCTGTTTTCTTTTCTTTCCTTTCTTTTGAACAAGACTAGTCATATTATTTGGTTTTTCTCCAACAATCATATTTAATTTGCACCACCATCGTGATGTTCTCTATGATTGTGGTGTATAGCAGCATGTTACAGCACTCTTATATTGCCTTAGCCAACACAGAAGAACTATCAGTCTATGCCTCTCAAACTGAAGAGATCATTAAGTATTTTGATAAATATGTAAATCGGACTCTGTTGAGTTTCAAGACTCTTCAATATAGCCACTCGGGCGTCTCGAGTCTAAGAACGTCCCAATCAACTGTCTCAAGACTCAACAAATATAATTCTCCTCTTATATAAGTTGTAACTTTTAAACTATAATCTACGACTTTTTGTACATAGTGTAAATCCTATTGTACAAAATGTAAATAATCTAGGACTGTTAAATAATCGGAATATAAGTGTTTGTTTAAAATTTATATAATTTCAAAAATTAGTGAGTTCAGACATTGGATATTACAAATCAGCGGAGTTTTAGAACTAAAGCAGACGATCTTCGGTTCCGGTTCTTTTGTCCAGGCCAGACCTATTAAGGATGAAAATTAGCTGAGAAATGACTGTCTGTGGAAAAAGAAAGCCCACGGTGCACCAAAAACGCCTCTTTTAAACAGCGACTGCATTTTGTACTCACATCATATACTCATCGAAATGCCCGTAGTTTCGCGCGGTCGTCATCAATTCTTTTGGATCATTTTGCATCGTCAGGTTTATGGCCACCAGCTACGCTACTGGAAGAACTGTGGTCTCGGATGCTTGGGGAAGATGAACATTTGCTAGAATGAGAACTTTCTTCAGTGGAGTTGTTGTTGTTGTTGTTGTTGTTCCTCTTACATCTCTTCGTCTTCTCTGGTCTTTGCAATGTGTCCTACAAAAAAAAAAACAAAGTTTTGCAAAAAGCGGTAAAGATAATAAATCCGATAAACTGAAGATCTCTAGTTTCTGATTCAAACTCTCTCTACCTTATCAGAGGTAGATCCAGGGGTTTTTAACTCGAGCTGTGTTGCAACCTCGTTAGAGTCCTCTGCTTTCTCAGATCTGCTCTCTCTTGAAACCTTTGCTCTAGGTTCCCGAGAACGGCTACCCGGCGGGTTCTGTGGAATGTGCACGGATTGTTGTTCAACAACTGTATTAGGAGGCATATACGGCATGTATGTAGGACATGGAGCTGGGATCATGCTAGGGTTCTGGTTCCCAAAGTACGTGTAAGATGGCATTGATGGATGCATTGGTATTGACCCAGGAGGCATAGCCATAGGCATTGGGTATGGAAAGGACGGAGGTGGAGCCATCATGACTGTGTGATCCATAGCAGCTCCCCATGGAGACATTGACCTTAATCTCTGCTGGTATTGGAGATTGAGATTCTCTATATCTGATTTCAGCGCTGTCTTTTCTTCTCTCAGGTCGTTTTTCTCCTGCGTCAACTACAGAAAGAACCGTTGTGATACAAGTACCAGTGAAACTAAAGTGCTGCTATTGATGATAAAAACAGGTCCTATACATCAAGTAGACTGGTAATTGTTTCCGTAAATCCTAGAGAGTAAGGAACAAGATATGAACCTCGCGGGACTCATCTGTCAAAGCTGTGTACTCAGATTTTAGTTTGTTGACTTCAGATGTGAGCTCTTTCAACAACTGAACAGTATCAGTCAGGATCGTGGCTTTGTCATTCTTGGGTCTCTCTGGATCTGCAAACAGAAGAGAAATGTGAGGATCAAAGTGAATCATCTGATGTTGTTAAAATCCAAATAACACCATTAAGTTTTTACCGAGTACATTTCCGAGTTCAACAAAATGCTCATTCAGTTTTTCCCTCCTCAACTTCTCGCGGCCTGCCTTTTGCGACTTCCTAGCAGAAACATCCATGACCTCCCCCCTCCCCTTTTGCAAACTGCAAAACATTCGAACAAACTCAGAACGCCATAATTCAACCTCGCTCTTAGAAATATCTTAGAATATTACAAATCCACCATAGAAGCAGATCAAAAGCAAAATGACCACAACTGAGCCTTGGTTTAAGGTCTATAGCCAGGGTCTCATATGACAAACGTAGTTACAAACTTAACATATCTTTTTACCATAAGAATCCTAACTAAGCCCTTTCAAGTTAGTTCTCACTTCTATCGATTGAATTCCTAGAGCAAATCTACATATTGTAAACTTTGGCATCATGAAGTCTGCAGATGCACTAACTGCAATTAAGGTTTGGTAGTGAACTAATCCCAAAATGGCAATAACATCAAACCAAAAAAATCAAAAACTTTTTAACATAAAACGAAAATGATACTAAAAACATTGTTGAATTGGAGAACACAACGAAGGAATCTTCAAATTGCCCATTAGAGATTTCCCCAGACGTAAGTAACAAAACTTTCACAAACTAGACCTAAGTTCAAACCCTCAATTCAAAACAATTTCTTTTTTTTGATAAAACGAAGCATCTAAGCTGGATTATGATCGAAACCCTAAGGAAGACTATGGAATTGGGGGAGTCAATTCAGGAGCGATCTCAATTGAATAAATTAGAGATTTGTACAAACTCACCGACGTCGACGGCGAGATTTCGATGAGCTTATGAGAAGACAAAGGTCCGGCGAAGAAATATTCTCTCTCTCTCTCTCTCGTTCTTAGCCTCTCTCTGCCTGCTCACATAGAAGAGGGAAGCATCATTATGCCTTTTTTTTTTTTTTCTCTCTTATCTCTTTTTTTCCCCAAAAAGATTATTTAATTAAGAAATTATTTCATTCAAAGAAGAAGAAAGCTGGAATTGTTTTTTTTTTCTTTTTGACCCTCAATTTATTTGCTTATAACAAAACAGACCCACATAGTTTTTTTTTTTTCTCTAATGAAAATAGTATTCAATTATTAGTCGTACTCTTCTTACAGAAGAAGTCGATGCATATATGATCCAGGTATGGAAGCGCAAATAGATTACAAAGACAAGCTAATAATATAACCAAATGGTATATGTTGCGATTATAGTAAAATTCGATCAAAGTTCGAATTCGATACACTCGGAGAGAATCATAAAGATCGAATGGTCTATAAATTCTTATTACAGAAAATCTGTGTATGTGCAACACTCACCCAATAGAATATTTTGGGAATATTGTTGATTAAATGAAGTCTCTTAATTATGAACCTTTGTATGTGCAACACACACATGACACACCCTATAGAATATTTTGTTTAGTTAGTTTCTTCTGTGTTGGAATGGGTGTATATAAGTGAGCATATAGATTTTAGAAAGTCAATCACGTTTTGTTTAGAAAGCATACAGGGAACATAAAAGGCTTTTAAATGCAAGTATTTCCCAAGCATAATGATTTTAAAGTTATTATACAATTTTACCCTCATTAATCACCTAGAGTTTACTATATTTGTATACTTATAATGTTTAATTTTGTAATTTTATGTCTAAATGCTAACAGTTGTACCAATCACATATCATTGTTAATAAACAATAGCAAACAGCTTATGCAGCTCACTGCTTATGCTGCATAATGTTAATGTTTTCACTAACAATTGTTCCAATCAACGCCTAAATATGGTTGAATTGGTGTGCAAATCAACTAGCAAACATTTAATATTCTACGGTCATAAATCATAATCTTTGAGAGTTCATGTGTGATGCCCCTTAAGCGCGGGTGCAATAAGTATGATAAAACCTTGTTCCGCTGCTTGGCAAAGTTATGGATCCAAAAGAAAACTACGTATTCTAGTTTCTAAACAATGATCATCAATTCGGTCGTCAAAATTACTCTAAACAAAGCCCATAACAATTGTATGGATGGATCGTCTATTACTTCCCATGGGCGGATGGGCCTTATCAACCAAGTCAAATATTTAATTCTTAATTTCTTTGAGGATCATGAAATAATACAAAGTTTACGGTTTGGCCTTTTTTTTTTCAAAGAAAAATATTTGGTTTCATATATATATATAGATCGTTATCAAGACATGGCTGGGATTTGGATAATGATGAAAAAGCAATTAGTCGACTTTATTCACAGACGTAAAGGTCATACTCAAAACCCTACCCCATTCACATGCAATGAAAGTGAAACTCCCAACTTTGCAAGCAACTGATTTTTTTTTTTTTATATTGTAACACAAATACATAAAAGGAGAAGCAAAACTCTTGATTCTTTTACATTGAAACTGGAAATTGGTATATAACAAATTCATGATATGTATAAGGCCAAGAAAAGGAGAATATTTATAATTCACATAAAAACAAAAGCGACACACTCATCATATATATATACGTGTGTATAAAACCAACATATACTACAGAATATTATATATAATACAACTTGAGTGGCATAGTAGTCCTTGAGCTATGGACAAGTCATAACTGAGAGTTCATGAAGCATCATTTTCTGTGCTGCTGGAATATATTTGATACTAGTTCACTACTATAGAAATTGAGATACCAGTAGAATTATACTTGACAATACAAATGGCAACGCCCATATTACATTTTTAATCTACGAATAATGTTAGTCTTTTCTTGATTTTTTTCCACAAAAAGATGTAAACTGATCAGTGAGCATAAAGGAATCAATCTTGCATTTGGTCATTCCAAGTGTGCCGCAACCACAAGCACCTTGTTTTCACTTTTCTGGTATTACATTTTTGGACTAATCTCTCATGCATTAATTAAACGTTTAAAACTTAATAATTGTTTAATTATACGGTGCAGTTGGACCGAAAACAGTGACAATTTTGGATTCCAAACAAGATTTGTCTATGAATCTTCCAAATTTTTATAGTCTTCATTTGTAAAAACTTAATACTTTTTCAGATGGAGTGATATTTAAATCAACCTACACTTAAATATTTGATAATTAAAACAGCTAAACTCTAACAAACCTTTATGTTCTGTCAACAAAAAAAAAAAAAAAATAATAACCTTTATATTCTCTGACAATGCCTCGTCATATGTATCGCTTTGTGCTACTCTGCAGTCTGCACACAAATATATATGGATTTCAAATTATATATGTCCGGTCAATGCATGGTTTATAATTAACTTTTCGTACGTTCTACGGTTCTACACTAATAAAAAAAGATATAGGTTTTCTTTCGATGAAAATTTAGTAACTCCATTTGAACCAAATCGAAAGAAAATAAGTTGTGTACTATAGTCTTGAACTTGAATTGAAACGAAAACTATACCTGAAATACTAAAATCTAGCCAGTTTGAGTCGAAAACTAATAGCATACTGTATAAATACATTTCGATTGTCCAATTCTTATAAATTCATACAAAAACCAATAAATTATAGAAAGAAATCATTTACAAAGTGGAACGGTACTGAACTATTTACATTTTCACTATTTTAGATGTTCTACTTCTACTAGGGTTGTATATATGTTTGTATAAAATTTCTCTGCATAAACTTATATATGAGAGTTACAAAGGCAAATAAAAACAATAAAATGTATTGTTAGATATATTGAAATAAAAAGAACTCCGAAAAAAAAGATATATAAATAGCCGTTTCCATGTGATAACTATTATTGTTCTCTCTGTCTCTCTCTACAATCCAAAAGGAAGAAGAAGAAGAGAAAGCTCACAAGAAGTTTCATCTTCATCAAATGCAAAAGAAGTTAATACAATGTCTCTTCTCTGTGATCTTCAAATCAATCTCAATCACGAGTTCACCTTCTTCCTTAATCAGGTAACAAACCATACCAAATCTCTCGTCATCTAGTTTAAACATAACTTTCTCTGTTTCAATCATTTAAACTAAATGTTGTCTCTCTGTTTCTTGTGTTAGGATTTGATCTCAGAGTACTCAGGGTTCTTGAGGAAGATGATAAAACAGAGCAGCAAGAAGAAGAAGAAGAATCACAAGAACAGTAGAATCATCATCGAGGTTGAAGATTTCCCTGGTGGGTCAGAAGGGTTCGAGTTGGTTTCAAGATTCTGTTACAGTAATGGTGGAGGGATCTCGATCGATGTTTCAAATGTCTCCATCTTGTTTTGCTCTTCTTCCTTCCTTGAGATGACTGAGAAGCTCTGTTCCTCCAATCTATTGCTTCAAACAGAGAAGTTTCTTGAAGGAATGTTCTACTGGTCATGGAACGACGTCCTTTTGTGTCTCAAGAGCTGCGAACAAGTGTTCCTACACGCAGATTCTTACGGTCTTGTCGATAAGCTTGTTTTCGGGGTTTTAGCCAAAATCGCTCAGAATTCAGACATGAGTCATGTCTTTGCCTCATCCTCCCCTTCTTCCTCTGCCTCTGCCTCCTCTCAGTCGCCGGATACGGCAAAGACTAGGTCAGATTCAGATAAACGGTCGACTTCGAGATCGTTTTCTTGCAAAACAAGCAACGAGTGGTGGTTCGACGATATGTCAATTCTCGGGCCAAGAATCATCGAAAAGCTGATAAAGAACCTCGGAGCTTATGATAAGAACAATAACAGCTTGGTCCTCACAAGGTTTCTCCTCCACTACCTCAAGACGAAGCTCCAAAACAAATCAAACAACAAGCTTGAGTACGCAGGTTTAGCTGATACAGCGGTTCAAGGAGTGGTCTTGGCTGCTAAAACCACGTTCTCCTGCAGGAAAATATTTTGGGTTCTACGGGTTTTATCTGGATTTAGCATCAGCAATGAATCAAGAGTTGGTTTAGAGAGTGTTATAGGAGAAATGTTGGATCAAGCAACACTGGATGATCTTCTGATACCTACAGGAGGAAAAAAGAAAAAGGGTTTTACGATGTGGATTTGGTGATAAGATTACTCAAAGTGTTTGTGAGAAATGGCAACACAGAAGAAGAAGAAGATGAGAATTTGAGGATGAGAAGAATAGTAGGGAAGTTGATTGATAAGTATTTGAGAGAGATATCTCCAGACCAGAATCTTAAAGTGTCAAAGTTTCTTGAAGTTGCAGAGAGTTTGCCAGATTCAGCTAGAGATTGGTTTGATGGATTATACAGAGCCATTGATATCTATCTTGAGGTCAGTTTTTTTTCTACTCAATACATTTTTAGTGATTTTTCTTGTCTTTTTTCTTCCAAACAATTATTGCACGTTCATGAGAAATTTGGGAAAAGAGGAATTTGAACAAAATGAGACAAAAAAACAAAGTAAGTAGAGTGAAATATAAGATGACAAGAAAGAAAGCATACAACTTTCTATATAGTTTGGCTTTTTACAGTTCTCAAGAGCTTAACTTATCTTTTTGTCTTTCTTTTTGGTTTGTGATGATATCTAAAGATTCGAAAATCTGAGATTGGATATACACATACATTCGTAGACTACATCCATACACGTGGAAGTACTAGTGGTGACTTTGGTTGGCAAAGTCTTAAAAGTGGAATTATATAGGAACTTTCAAACGCAAATCATTATTTACATTTGGATTTCTGTTTATTCGTTAAATCATTTTTGTTCACTAGCTATTTTATTCTTTTTTTCCTCAAATATTCACATGAGAATTTAACCCGAATGAACAAAAACACAAACAAATTTGGTTTTCCGTTGTTATGTTCATTTTGAGTTTGCAATTTTCGAATATGGTTTGACAAAAAACGTTAAAGTTTTATGTGTAAGAAAAGAAAACAATAAAGTACTTTAATTACTGTGTTACAGCACACTCATGTCAGAATCTGACTATCTTTCTGTCTATTGTTTGACTAATTAATTAATTATTAGTAAGAACAAGATTAGTTTCACGTGAAATATGTTCAAGCTAAGCCAAATGTGATGTCGGGAAGAAAAGGCAAAAAAGTAAAAAACCAATATGCTTAGTACCATGTATATAAATCGCTTTGCTTAGTCAATCTATATTTTGAAGGCAAATAACTAACATTAACTATGATTTTGCAGTCTCATCCAAAACTATCATCCGAAGATAAAACAAAAATATGTCGGTGTCTAAACTACAAGAAGCTAACACTGGAGACATGCAAACAACTTGCAAAAAATCCCAAGATCCCTCCAAGTATTGCAGTTCTAGCACTCAAGTCCCAACAATTATCAGACGAGAGTCTAACACCCTCGAGAGAAGACAAGATCAAAGTAAACAAGATCAGGAATTCGCGTAAATACTTAGAAGAGAAACCAATACTGGTGCGTTTGAAAGGATTTGATATGTCGTCGGAGAAGTTTGAAGATGATCTAAGGATGATGAATTTGGAGAGGAAGCTGTGGAATAGTCCTGAAAATAAAGTGTGTAAGGAAAAGAAGAGTGAAGTAGTGTCAAGATTGGTGAGACATGGACATACACACTCTATTTCTAATTTTCCAAGGCTTTGTTAATTAACACTAGTTCACTCGTCATTTTTGATTATTCTCTAGATATATAGATTGATATCTATCCTATTATCACACACATGCACGTCTCGTGTATATTCATAAGCTTTTTTCATACAAAAGATATTGTAGTTTTGAGGATGCATATAATTATGACCTTTTGGATGCAAATAAAATAAGATATTTTGTAATTTGAGTGTAATCATGGGTTACTCTATCATATTCGAGAGGGAGATCCAAATATAAAAAATTAGAATACTGATTGTGAACACGGTGGCCAGCGCCACTAGAACCACTCTCTAATCTCTTATAATATTTGCTTCTAGTCTTTTAGCCACAGACGCTTTTGAGTCTTTGCCCAGTGGATCGAGAAAAGTAAGATCAGTTTTCGTTTTAATTTTATTTAGTCACTGCAAAATTCACATCACAAAGTACAGAAAACGAATATTACTGTAAACTTCAACTTGGATTTTCTGGTTCTATAATTTATATACGTACACTCGGGGAAAAAAAATTGAAAAAATGCTATCGAAAGAAATTATTAAATCAACAAGTTGCCTTTCAAAATCATGCATTGTATACAAAAAAATTCAATATCAAATCACGGGAGAAAATATTTTCTTGGCTATATACGTCACATGCCCTCCAGCTCCAGATTTGATATTCTTGAAAATGAGATTTATTCATGAATATTGAGATTAAACCAGAAAATTGTCATATCTTAACATGCCCACTTTGTACAATTTACCAAAACGTACTATATAGAATCTTAGTTTTTCTTGTTCGCACCAAAATATAATTTTCACCAAAAAGACCGAATTGTAGTAAATGTGACTAATATATCTATAAGTACTGTATCATTTTTTTCTTTTCTAGACTAACTAATAACAGTAGTTTGATTGATATTTCCAATAATTTTGAGAAATAACTCAATAAGAAAATGTCTTAAATCTTCACATTTTGTTTCCATTATGAAACCTTAAATTATTGGGACAAAGCAGAAACAAACCTTAAGATCTTACCAAATCATATATTTTGACTAAGAAAACAATACTGTTCAGAAAAATTAAAGTAGAAACATCAAACAAACTAAATTATTTTTTTCGGTTAATCAAAACAAAACTTAGACAGGAAAAGAACCAACATGACAAAATCTATTTTCACAACATATCAAAGCCATGGCGTTAAAGCCTACTGGTCTACGGTTTTTAGCTCTTGTAATCTCTATGTTTCTCCTCCTGATAGTTTTCTTGTTTCTGTTTCCTCGAGATATCCTCAGCATATCGGCGCCAATAGGCTTCCCTATCATCCCTCGGCATTTTGCTGTAGCGGATATCGGGTTTTAGCACTTGTTTAGCCGTTGACCAAGAGTTAAGAACAGTCTTTCCGTCTTCTGTTGGTTGAGAAGCAGTTTCAGATGACAAGGCTTCAACTAGAAGAGCTTTGAAGTCATGAACACATCGCTGTGAAACACAATTAAAAGTTATTTAGATGAATAGGCACCCAAAGGAGAGAATGCTGAAAGTTTAATTTGCTAAGGTTTACAGATGAGTAGTAGTACATGTACCTCATACAATGACTTTACGTGATCGCGGAATAGCTTCTCCTTATCAGCAGGATCTAAATCTGGATTAGAGGCGCGTTTTTGCGGATCCCTCTCAAGTTTTGGCTTAGATTCCGTCCATGATGCCTTAAGATGTTGAAGAAGGTAGCAAAGAAAGGTTGACCAATCAGAATCCCACAGAGTTAAGAAACTATCTCTAGCTGGCTACATAAAAGAAGCAGAAATACCTCAGGGTCTCTGATTTTCTCCACTAACAAAGCTTGATAAGAGGAGCTTGCCTCTTTCCTTCTAATTTTTTGTCGTACTCTTTCTACCTCTTGCACTTCTCTTTCTTTGCGTTTCCGCAACTCACGCTCCCGCTCTCTCAGTTTGTCCTGAATTCAGAAATCACAAAAACGTTTATACATGTGTCTATATAGTTTCCCCCATTTATGGGCAAGAAATCGCCATATTTACGTCGTACTCCAGAACAAGAAACAAAAGAGATCCACTTTTTTGTATCTGCAAATAATTTTGTATCCAATGTCAATTTACCTCTTCGTCTCTGGCTTTCATCTCATGATCATCTCCCCTTCTCGAAGCTTTTAGCTCAGCAATGTACTCATTATAAAAAATCTCTCTATCCTCGTGCGCAACGGATCTATATCTTGGTTCATTTCTCAGACTATCCTTCACCTAACAAAACAGGAGATAAAAATATCATATAGGTTGTAGTAGTATGCTAAACAGTTAAATATGGTGCCAAGCAAAGGATGAATTATATAAGAGATAAAGACACATAATATTAATACTAGTTACTTTGACAACTAAATATTATAATTACATCAAACAGCATAAGTTCCTTGAAAATTCGATACTCTTATCTCTCTTATTTGCAAACGGTAGAAACAAATATGCTACCTACCTTGGACCAATGTGAATTTATTGGTACTTCTCTTTCACGTAGCATTGTCTTGAAATCAGAGGCAGCAGCTGCGCGAATTTCTTGTGCCTTTTGTTCAGCAGTCCGTTTCAAAGATAGGACTCTGCAACATAAACAGGGAAAATATAAGAGCCAAGACACAAAATAACTATACGCCACCTCAACAAACCCACATAGCCAAAAAAAAACATAAAGGGCATGTCAATTGTACAGGTAAAAACTTTCCGAAATAGATCCACTGCAGTTACATGCAATTACACTAAGAAAGTAAACATGTTCGTTAGAAAAAATTAATTGTTTTACAGTGAAGTTGTTTACTAACACAACAACTGTGATAAATAAAATACAGATACAAATTACATGAAAACCATAAGTAGCCTCTTAAATAAATTGTGAGGGAAATAAAGCATGGCTGCCGGCACAATCAACATCTACCTAAGCCTACTATTTTGGTTTGACCACAAACCCAGGATTATCTGTGAGCACTCTGTATGAACCGGTCACACATCTAACAAAATAGTCAAAGAGAACATAATAAGTTATAATTAGAGAAGAAATCCTTCTCTAAAACCAAATAATCCCAAAGCAACAGGGAAAGACACATCCAGTGTAAAATTTAAGGTTATAAGCACACTTTTCAACATACATAACATATGATCGCAAGATATAGATTGGTACCTTTCATTCAGCAAAGCCTCCCGTTCCTTCCGCTCAAGTGCTTCGAACCGGAGATCATTCCCCCATTTCTTTTTAAAAGCACGATAATCAGTGTGTTGATCAATGTCCTGGAAAAATCAGGATGATAATAAATTCCCACAAGAGATATAGAAATTGAGAACATAGCAAACCAAATAATAAAATGTTTAAGGACGTCAGGTAGCTCAAAGTATAAATAAATTCAGTTCAGTAAAATGATTTACCGTAGACGCTTCATCCAGCAACTGTCTGAAACCTTCAATAGCTGCCTTATGAGCAGCACGCTTTTCCCTACGTTCTTCTTCAGCGCGTGTCTTTACGTACTGCTCGAATAAAGATCTTCTAACAGAATGACTTGGTATTGCCTGAAAGAAAAATGAATTCCCCATATAAATACATAATAAAAAAGTCTACTAACAGACTTGGTATTGCCTGAAAGAGAAACGAACTCTCCAAATATAAATACATAATCGAAAAGTCTACAGTGCAAGCGTAATGGCTCTCCAAATAACAGGAAAATTGAAAAATTAACACATCACTAGTTCCTTGCACCAGATTAGCTATAATAAACATGATGTTTCTGGGTGGGGTGGTTAAACAATAAAGCGTAATAGCTCTAAATCCTTAAAGCTTTACGTAGCTAATATTAAAACGAACCAAAAGCATAGTTCTTTCTATACGAAATATGATTTAGCTGGCATACGAAGCACCAGCACAATTAATAAGAGAGGATACTAGTTATAGACTTTAAGATAAGAGAGCAGTAAGAAGATGACTGAAAAGAAAAGAAAACAGAGTATAATAATATACAGGTATGTCTCCATGCACATAATTATTCGTTCTATTTCTACACCGAGCTAGGAATTCTATAGCAAACTTCTATTTGTGCTCTGTTTGAGCACCCAAAACGAATGGATGTTACAATGCTGGCAAAGACGCACATAAAATTAACTGGAAATGTACAAGTTGCAAGCGCATCCAAGGAAAGAAACATAGACGTGGAATATAAGAACAGGATAAGATATCAAAATATGGTTTCCATCTTTAGGTTTGACACACCTTAAAGCGAGGGTCAAAGATAATTTTTGGCAATTCCTTCTCCCATTTAGAAAACGGTGCTATTCCTTTCTCTTTCAGCATTTCCTGCAAGGATACAGTAATAAGGAACAAGATATTAGAAAATAAACTTCAATTTGGATAGTTTTATGTTTTCCACTAAAAGTTGGCACCATTATCAATGATTAAACATGCAAGGAATTACGACATTCCAATATTCCAACAAGATTCATATACGAAAATTTCAATGCTTAAAACATGCAAAGCAGTATGACATTCCAATATTCCAACAAGATCCATATACGAAAATTTCAATGCTTAAAACATGCAAAGCAGTATGACATTCCAATATTCCAACAAGATCCATCTACAGAGGAAAATTTCAATGCAAGATATTCTTTTCTTCTCTAGAATGCTTTGAATCAGATGCATCTGAATGGCTAACTTTAACTTGCAGAAAGGAAAACATGATAAAAGATATATATACCAAACTCTACATCGAAAAAGACAAATAAGACGGTCACAAGAACTATTCACAGATCCAGGCTATACTGTACCTTAAACTGTTTGAAACACTCTTCCTTCGATGGTCCAGTATCTTCATCTTCAGAATCTGAAGAAGAATCAGAAAGATCACCAGCTTCAGGAGCATTTTTTACCTTACCCGAACCGTTTCCACTTTCTCCACTTGGTGTGACCTCAATTGGTTTACCACCATTTGCTTCAGATGTTGTCGTAGATGAGACAGGCACACCCGAATCATGTAGTTTCTTTTTAACTAAATCCAGTGCAGACGAACCAAAATTTGTAGTTTTTAGAGATGCAGCATCCCGGCCTCCATTGCTAATAGCAGGTGCGCTCAAACTTACTTGATCGGAACCCTTTTCAGTTAAATCAGCACCAGGCACAGAAGCTAAACTCTCCATAGCCCTCTCCTCCGGTTTCTTCCCCAAATCTTTCACCTCTGCCGGAATTTGCCAGCTGCTAACCTTTGTTTTATTGTTGTAGTAATACTTTTTGCCGTCATTCGTGGACACAAGAGCCCAATCCGTCCCAGGTAAATTCTCCCTACATTTGGTACAAGTCAGATGAGATATATATACACTGTACATACTTTAGCAGGCTGAATGTTACTTAACAAAACATAAATTTATTGATTTCATGGGAATGAGATAGTTTGCGACCTAGTACAAGTATCATACACGAGTAATAAAACTATATAATGTCACACATAACCAAGCTAACATGTATCATTAAAAATATGACAAGAAATTTTATCATAGAAATTCTAAATATGAGAACTCACATAGAAACAGGAATCGGCTGCACCGGCACTTTATTAGGCTGCAAAAGTTAAGAAAAAAGTATAGATTACAAATTGCTTAGAAACTCTAAGGACTACGGCAACATGAAGATAATGTGCATGCATTATCAAGGTAAACTCAGACAAATATCCTTCATCAGTTTTTGCAGTACATCACATGGCAAGCAAACCATATAACTTAAGGTGGATTTTGAAACAAATCAGATGCTCTTACGACAAGGTCACTGCAATAATGTAACTCGACAATCTAAAGCAACTTCACAACTGTTGTAGTATATGTAAAACAAATTTGGATACCAAATATAAGTCACAGAAAGTAGAGAATTTTCAGCAGCTAATGAACATATGACATCCAGGATTTTCAAAACAATCTGAATCAAAGTCCGACATGTTTAAACTTTACACAAATACCAAAAATGCAAATACCTATTATAGACATGAACTCTCCTAAGTGACATGTCGTGAAGGGAAATAGCCCGGATATGATACCAAATGCGTATGGAATAGACATACTAATGAACAAGCTATGTAATCAGCTATACTCACCTCCCCTCCAAAACCAGGAGGCTTTTCATAAGTCGATTGCCCTGTAACGGAATTATAATAGTAAACTACTCCTGTTTCTGATTTATGTGCAGTCCAGGCATCCAACCGATTTCCTACTGGTTGAGTCCCAGCTCTGTCATCTGCAAAATACAAAATGATCCTGATAAAGGGTATGTAGACTAAATAGAATAACCATTAAGGTCAAACAGCTCTTACATGGATCAGTAATCTATCATGAAACCTCGAGCATACCGATTCCTGAGAGTGCTTCTGTCTTTTGTCCGGGAGATATATCAAGCTGATGACCTGGTAATGCATGAACATTGCCAACACTTCCCATAGGAATGGCACCATGAGGTTGAGAACCAGAATATGGTACGTTAGGAGAGATTCCACGAGCTGGAAATGGATATGAACCAGGAAAGGGAGTAGGATGTGATAGAAATGGTCCCCTGGGAATACCACCCATAGGAGGGGGCTGCAACCACACTCCTTGAGGCGCTCCAGGAATTGTAGGCTGTGAGTGATATGGAGGATACATGTGCGGGTGATTAAAAGAGTTGATTGGCGCAGGACCTCCAGACATCCCGGGTCTTGGAGTTGTAGAAAAAGGGTTGGAACCAAGAAAAGCAGGCGGAGATATCATTAGTCCAGGAGGGGCGAGTGTTCCTGGTCGACCAAAAGGCAGATTTTGTAGCATGGGCGAAGCTTGATTTATGGGATTAACATTTGAAGAGGCAGCTGCATTGGAACTCCATTGTGCAGTCACAGAAGACGGAACTGACTGAGAGACAAAACCTGTATTAACAATCTGCACAACAGCAAAAAATACATCATGGAACTAGTTTAGAGACTAAATGGAAACGACCTGAAAACAGATAAATTAGCATGAGTTCAAAGCATATACCAAACAAGGTTAAGCCTATTAGTGAATTTAATCAGAATGACAAAAAAATTCGATACTCAATAAGCGAGAAAGATTTTCATAGCTGGTGTTGGCGTATATACCCTATCTAAAGACATGAATTCATCTAATCATAAAGAACAATTCAGTATACCACACATTCTTGTATAAGGTTGTTCACAAAACCACATCAAAAACAAGAGCTAGAACCAAGATAAAGCCTCTCTAGGAGTTTAACAGCATTTAAGATGAACCAAGATATGTAAACAATCAGAATCGAGAATGAACAACATACAGACATAGAGGGTTGCTCCTTCAGCTCCGATTGAATGCCTGGAGAGACAACACTCGAAGCATTGGCCAAGACTGGACCACTTGGAGGAGGAGGACGGACGGAGATACCCTGACCAGTAGATGCCGCCGTCGTATACGGCGGCTCCGCTGGATTATCCCCTTGCATCACCTTCTCAGAGTAGATATGTAGCGGTATGAAGTAACAGTCGCCGAGAAGAAATCTCCGGCGGCTTTGACGACGCGGAACGAAAAAGCTAGGGTTTAGGAAAAAGCCTTGGAGGAATCAGAAGTCAGAAGTCGATGTTCCCCGATTCGGGAGAGAACGTACTTCAGCCGACGGTATAGAATAGATAGATCGTAGGATGGTTGAAACGATGGACGGCTGAGATTTTACGTCCCGGGAAAAAAAAAAAAAAGGAAGGATGTATTTTATTATTTACGGTAATAGACCTTATATTTTAAGATCAAATTATGAATCAGCCCATATTTTTCTATCTGTGGATTTTGCCCACCCCCAGAGTGTTTCCTTGTACGTACATTATGTTATATGACTGCGCACGTTGTTAATGTTTTTTTTTTTTTTTTTTAAGTCAAAAAGTGTATAGAAAAAGCCTATTCAAACTTTAAGAAGTATCGAAAGTTGACTGGAGCATTGATAATTGCATTGACAAAAGAAAACAACACTTGATAAACATGTTTCTTTTCATAACCAAGAGATCCGTATAGCTCAAATCAATTTCGGAATGTATGAAATGGAACGTTATATATGTCTATCGTTGTAACTTGTAAGCAATCACAATAGTCAATTATGATTGGGTATTACTTGAAAGATATTTTTTTAAACAAATGTTTTCCCAAACCCTGGCCTTCAGCCCTTCGCATAGGTGAATCAATCGTTATACCACCAAAAATTAGTCAACGAAACGATGGGTTCTTGTACATAAATTTTTGATGTGAACTATGTAGTTAAGGAATATAGACGATCGAATCATAAACCTAAAAATCAAATTTTCAAACAGTTAGTACTTAGTAGCAGCCATTCGATTTCAACATCAACCCTTTTAGTTCTTATTTATTAAACCGTATCTTTCAATCATATATCTGACTGAGAAGTGAGAACATGTATTTCACACCTACCACTCGCTATGGTCGGGAGGGTCGGAGCAATCTGGACCATTAGCTAATTGATGTTTAAAGCCATCTTCGTTTTTATTATATGGAACATAAAAAGTGTGGCTGAGGTGCCGACGACTCCGACCCAAACGTGGAAGAGTCCAAAAACCAAAGTACTACGAACTACACTAGGTCGCCGACCTCTCAATATACCAAAGACGATACCTAAGATTTTCTAAACGTATTGAACTGATGATGATAGTACAAAACGAAATACCAAAATTAAGAATGACCGACCGACCGACCAACCAACCCATATAGTTATTTTTTTTTTCTTTTAAGTTTTAACCAATAGAAAAAGGAAAATACAATTTTAATAACGCGCGTATAACGCGTTCCACAAAAAAAAAAAGCAAGAATTGAGAGAAGGGCTTTTATTATATAGTCGCATATTCTTCTTCTGGGTCGCATTCGCATAAATACAAAACAAAAAGGGCACGATACGACGATAGACTCTCCACCGATCACTGCATTCTCCAATCTTCTGCAATCCCTCACTGCCTTGTCTCTATTCTCTTCGAACCTTCTCGATTTGATTTTTTCTTATCTGAAACCCTAAGGGAGTCACAGGTTTCTCTGCTACCGTGTTGTGTTCAGTGTTCACGATACTATAGCTTTTTCAGACATTCGTTATTGTGTATGTGTGTTCTGGCTGTGTTATCATGCGTCAATTAGGTTCACTTGCGTGGAGTTTCCGGTGAATGAATAACCGATTGATAAATGATTCTACAATCTTCTTCTTGTCCTAGTTTCGATTTGTCCCACGCTTATGTGTCTCCTCGTATGTTTTGCCCGTGCTCTAATTATGAACACGGCGGCTTGATTGTGTTCTGCGATGGATTCGCGAAGAGACGGGTCCTCCGTCGGAAGTTCAGAGTTCATGCGGCTAATTCCAATTTAAATTTGAGGTTTGTTACCAGCGGAATTCGCAGTAGTGATGCGAAGAACTTAGGATTAGCGGATTCAGCGAGAAGAGCTTCAAGAAGTCTTGTGGTCACTCGTTTTTCCAATGAATTCGAGGATGAAGAAGAATCGCAGGAGTCTGTAATTAAGGGTGACAGAACCAATTTCACTAGCTTTAGAGAAGACCCGATTGTGGATAAGCTCAGGACTCAGCTAGGTACAATCCATCCACTCCCATCACCACCGATTAGTCGTGATGCGATTGGTTTGTTCGCCTTCTTTTTCTTTGTTGGTGTTCTTTGTGACAAGCTATGGACTTGGAGAAAGAGGCGGAGGCAGATGAGCAATGACGTAGGCCAAAGAGGAGTTGGGCAATGGCCACAGGTTCCCACTAGCTTCTCTCTGTCACTTGAGAAAGATTTGCAAAGGAAAGAGTCTGTGGAGTGGGTTAACATGGTGGTGGTGAAGCTCTGGAAAGTTTATAGAGGTGGGATTGAGAATTGGCTTGTTGGATTGTTGCAACCAGTTATTGATGACTTGAAGAAGCCAGATTATGTGCAGAGAGTTGAGATTAAGCAGTTCTCTCTTGGGGATGAGCCTTTGTCTGTTAGAAATGTTGAGAGGAGGACATCTCGCCGTGTCAATGACTTGCAGTAAGTTTTATACCTTGTTGCTATTGCCTATGATACTTGCTCTCTCGTATGTTAGGTAATAATGCCATTGTGTTGGTGGATCAAATGGTGGGATTTTTCTTACTTGGTTTCAGTTGTTATTGTGGGCCAACCACCGTAGCTTTGATGAGTTTTAATTTAGGTTTGTTTTATATTTGATTCAAGGGTATGTAAGTTTTGACATCAGTGATAAATCCTATTCCTACGGATGTGATACACTACTGCTCACTGCAGCTTGGAATTTTTCTCTCTGTTGGTTCGTTTGGAGCTTGGATACTCCAAACTGTTCACGGTTCAGTTGAAGGTTGCTTACGCTCTCATTTTTCTTCTTATAGGTACCAGATTGGTCTTCGGTATACTGGTGGTGCTCGGATGTTGTTAAAACTCTCTTTAAAATTTGGTATTATTCCAGTAGTCGTGCCTGTTGGCATTCGGGATTTTGACATTGACGGTGAGCTATGGGTTAAATTAAGATTGATTCCCTCTGCGCCTTGGGTTGGAGCAGCATCATGGGCTTTTGTATCACTTCCAAAGATCAAATTTGAGCTTGCACCATTCCGATTGTTTAATGTAATGGGTATGAGTTAATCATAATACACCATCATTTATTTGGTGATTGTTAAGTTGTTGCCCATCTATAATGTGGAAGGTTATACTATTAACTATCCCAGAATAATGTGGAAGGACATCTCCTCTAGTTTTACGATGATGTACATTATCACTTGCTCATATCATTTTCGTCTTTTTTGCATGAATGCTTTGGATGATGACATCAGGAATTCCTCTTTTATCAATGTAAGTGTTGCCGGTCCTTACTTTTTTTTTCAATCAATGGTTCAATACTGGATTGGTTTAAGCGCTTTCTATTTGATAAGTTGTTTCCTGTTCAGATGAGGTTTAAAGTTTTAGAGAGGAGTTTTGTAACTTCTTTTAGCTATATGTTTGTTTGCTTTTCTTCTGTGATTTTTGGGAGCATTACATTAAGGTTCAATACTGCATGATTTTGATCAGATAGTGGTATTCATTTTAGCATTTGCCATCTGTTGATTGTTTATCCTCCTCGATTTTTGGATATATTAGTTACTTTCCTCCTTTGTTTCATCTCTCTCAGGTTCTTGACCAAACTTCTGACAGAAGATTTGCCTCGATTATTTGTCCGCCCGAAGAAAATTGTCTTGGATTTCCAGAAAGGAAAAGCTGTTGGGCCTGTTTCAGAAGACTTAAAATCGGGAGAAATGCAGGAAGGGAACAAGGATTTTATTGGGGAACTGTCTGTTACTCTTGTAAATGCCCAGAAACTTCCATACATGTTCTCTGGTAAGTTATACTCACTCCACAGCTATTTTCTTCTTCAGTTCATTGTTCTCTAGCAGTCTGTGTTGTTGTATTGTCTATATACACCCTTAAAAGTTCATTTGAATTCGTTGAGCATTAAAAACCAGATATATTAATGCTATAGCAGATTTAGTGAATTCTTCATCACTTTACATGTTCCTTCATTTAACACATTTTGTTTGATGATTTGTAACAGGTAGAACAGATCCATATGTTATTTTACGAATAGGTGATCAAGTTATCCGCAGTAAAAAGAACAGTCAAACTACAGTGTTTGGGGCTCCTGGTCAGCCAATCTGGAATCAGGTTGAACTGCCTACTATATCTTAATGGCTTATTCATAATCTGGTGGTGTTAAATTGCTAAAATTTATCTATCATAAATATGGTCAGGATTTCCAATTCCTTGTTTCAAATCCTAGAGAGCAAGTGTTACAAATTGAAGTCAACGACTGTCTTGGATTTGCCGATATGGCTATTGGTAGCGGAGAGGTAAATTACCTTTCTATTTCCTCTATTTGTAATCTGCAAAAGAATAGCTCAATATGTTAACATAAATGATTTCTTAAGATGATGATTGTCTACTTCAGTGGCTAGCTTTTTCATGTTTGTTATTCATAATACAAGAACTAATCCTGTTATTCTCTGCACAATGTTTCAACTAAAGGGTTTGAATTGAGAAGATGAAACTGAGAACCATCACAAATGCTAATAAGATAGCAGCTTGCTGTTAATTTATGATGTAAATTATGCGATTGAATGAGTAAGAAAAACAGTGGGTGAACGATAGTTGCCAATGAAAATGCCTTTGCTGTATTAGTAGTATCTGGTAATATGCGAGTATGTCACCTCATTGTTAAGGTTACGCATCCTATCGGTTGTTGATCTTCTTGTCAGTATAGAAAGGTCACCTTTTTCACTTAGCTATTCAACCAATTCACATGTTTTCTGCACAAAAACCTGACAACGCATATAATTGTTATTGATGTTGTAGTTTGAGTAGTCAGCCTCTGCTCTGATAACGTTGTCACTATTGCTTACCTATTAATCTGCGACTCTACATAAATTGCCAGGAAAAGATGAATAACAAAATTTCTGTCTAAATAACCTTATTACTTTATTATACATCCAGGTTGACCTTGAATCACTGCCAGATACTGTTCCTACAGACAAAATTGTTAGTTTGCGAGGTGGTTGGAGTTTGTTCGGAAAGGGATCTGCTGGAGAAATATTACTCCGGCTTACATACAAAGCATACGTGGAGGATGAAGAAGATGATAAACGCAACGCAAAAGCCACCTATGCAGATGCTTCTGATGATGAAATGTCTGATTCGGAAGAACCTAGGTCGTTCGTGCAGAATGACAAGATTCCTTCTGATGATATTAGTCAAGAGTCATTTATGAACGTGCTGTCTGCATTGATTTTGAGTGAGGAATTTCAAGGCATAGTTTCATCAGAAGCTGGGAACAATAAACTTGATGATGGTGAATCAAGCGTGACACCAGTTCCTTCAATGGCTGGGGCGGACTCAAAATCTCGACCGAAAGATCCTGCCAGTGGGGACATTTCAGATTTAGAAGTGAAAAATGTGAATGCCGATAAAGGTTCTATTGGTGATGGAGGTATGTGGAGGCTCTGTCTTATGATTATTTTTTTCTAGGGTTGCTTGTTCTAAAACTATTAAGCTTTTAATTTCAGGATTAGCATTGTTGTGGTTCAGTGTAATCACTTCTGTACTGGCGCTCGTTGCTATCAATATGGGCGGCTCAAGTTTCTTCAACCCGTAACATGGTGTTGTATGGATCACTAGCGATTTATTTTGCCAAAGTAAGTCTGCGAACCGAGAAATGAAAACTTTCTGAGTTCTGCCTATATCTGCGTATAGTTGAGAACCAACCTTGCAATCTTTACTGGAATCACTGTGTCGATTTTTGCTGGGCATAATTTCTGTTTTGGCTTTATATATACTCGAAAAAGAGTTGTCAGTTAGATAAAACTATGTACACTAAGTTGAAAATGATGAACCAAAGTTTCTGAATTGCGATGATACTGAGAACCTGACATTACTGTTTACAGTATAAGCGTAAAAACTAGTATGGTGTTTCTAAAAATTGTGCAATTTGCGCAATGGTTTGGTGAGTCTTCTATTTAATGTGTCATAGTCTTGTTCTGCAGTTTGCATTTATTAACGTCCTATTGTTGATTGACTGACCAAAGCCTCTGATCTAATGGCAGGTTGGTTAATTTTCTCTTCCCGGCCTTTGAGATGACTTATAACGAAGTCACAGTTTTGAGTTTACATTCTAATGCTGTTGCATGCATGTAGAAGAGGGGCGCTTATTGGCGAGACAACGTTTTAGGGTCCATTTCACCCAATCTCTTACAACTGTGAATCAACGTGTATACCAATGGTTTGTTATAATACATGAGAACAATTATTCTCTGTTCAAATAAAGATTAATTTTTCTGCAAGGATTCCATTACACATTGCACGAAGACACCTGCTATTAGCAGTCACCAACTTGTAGGCTTGAGAAAAGTCTGGAAGTTTTACACTTGGCAGTAGTAATGATTTTTTTCACTTAGCTTTTTCTTGTTCTTCTTCTAGTTTTGTTCCTGCTGTTGGATACAGCAACTGTAATATTCTGCCATGGTATGCTTTTTTTGGAGGAGCAGCAAAAAGTTAAAATGGGGATGTCGACAGTCTAAACAAGGTACATTTTCATCTTCTGTTTGTTTCCTATTTGCTTTTAATCTTTGTCTTGCTAGATCATGTTAGGAAGATCTTAAAGTTCTTGATGGCCCTATTATTAAGCTAATCTCGTTTCGTCCCAATCTACTCATCTTTATGAGCCCGTCTCGTTATGGGAAGATATTAAACTCCTTGCTTTATTTTGTTTGAAATAGCATTTCACAACCCGCAACGTACGGAACACAGTTCAGTACACTATAGGCCTATAGCTATGATATGAATGGATCTTTTTTTTTTTTTTTGGTGATTTTACAGATTAAAATAATCTAACAAACCGTGAAATGTCTGCATTGGCTTTCTTGTTGCTACACAGGTTGGAAATAAGACTTTTTGGTCTATGAATTTTGTTTTCTCAGGGCTTTAAACCACACAAGCCAAAGGCGCAAGAAGTCTCCATGTCATTGTCTGGTCGTTTTCTTGTTGAGTAGATTGTCTTTTCAATGTTGAAGTAACATGTTTCCGTTAAATTTACAAAGTACGATAACAATATATATAATACGTCTAATGAAGAGAAGTCACGAAAACCAAAAGATTATGTTTTTGGAATAATTGATTGATATTGCTCAAATCATGGGGTTATATATAATGTTAAACACGAATGCAACCTACAGATGTACTACTTAATTGCACGTTAAGGAGACGATTTAGATCTGAAGAATTATGCAAATCAAAGAACACCACAAAAGTAAACCAGTTTTATAAAATAAAAAACGAGATCGTGGGTGCATTAAAATAATGGGATTTTTTCAGGAAAATTATTAAGGAAAAGGAAGTGCAGAAAACAATGATAAAAAGGGATTAATAAACAAGTGAGAAAATAATACTAATTTTATTAAAGTATTAAAAAAAAGAGGGAGAGAAATCACGTGAAGGAGTTGAGATCACGTCAGGCACATGTGGAGTTGGACAGTCCTCGTTTACAGATTAGAAGATAGTTTAGTTTTTGTTAATCTTCAACTCTCTTTCTTTGGTTTCTCCGTTCTCTTTTGTCCTTTTCTTTCTCCACTTTTTAACATAATACATATTTTCAATAGAATTATAATTAAGTGTTTTAGTCATTAATTATGCACTCCAATATTTCATAAATCAGTATTAATATATTTTTATAACTGTTGGTTCACACTTCTTTCTAATGTATGGAGCTACGAAGTATAAATCAGTACAGAAAAAAAATATAATGGGCAAAAACGGTTTTCTTTGTGGATGCTGAAATGACGCATGCGTTTTATTTGCTTTGGACCAAAACAGTAATGTCTTGTGTTGGATTTATAAATAAAAACAAAAAAATATTGGTGTATCTATAAAATATAAATATTAGTGTCACTGATTGGTTGGCTTGCACTTGATGCCATACCAATTTTCGATTAACCAAATTTCAATAGTTTGACCAAAAATAAAATAAAAACAAAAATTGCTGTTTTTATAAATTTGTCTATATGTATGGGTTGCATA
This sequence comes from Camelina laxa, assembly GCA_024034495.1. Taxonomy (NCBI): domain Eukaryota; kingdom Viridiplantae; phylum Streptophyta; class Magnoliopsida; order Brassicales; family Brassicaceae; genus Camelina; species Camelina laxa. The sequence goes on along the minus strand of CM043885.1, from coordinate 4,733,216 downwards.
CAAAAATTGACGTCAAAGTTAAAAAGAGTGAGAGTAACTATCCTCAAATAAAAGAAAATGGATAAAGATTCTATACACTTCCATTGAAATATGATTGGTAGTTGTAAATGTGATAGTATGAATAGTTGGCATATGTTAAAATATAGTTTCTTCTGATTTTCAAAAATATTAAAATATAGTTTTTGAGATTTTGCAAGAGCTGGATGTCCTTCTCAATCATCCCTGTAAATTATTTGTCTTAAAACATATTTTACAAAAAAAAAAAAGCAATTACTTTTGGTGACAAGAAAATAAAACTTTTTGAGCAATTGAGTACTTTAAAGTGTAACCAATTTTTTTTTTTAAAAAGTCATTGATTTAATTATAGTTCAAGTGGATATTATTCTGTTTACTGAATCAACTTTTAATATTTTTTTTAGCAGATCCTGAGAGCAAATTATTGGTTATATAATAGTGTAAGATATTTAGAGCCTTCTAACCAAATAAACAACATGATAGCTTCTTCTTCTTCGTTACCATTATTATGTTGGTACTGAACTGATAATGGTACCAACAATTTTCATATTTTGAATTCTGATGAAAAGCATGGACATTGTTATTGTTTGGCAGATTCCCATAGAAAACGACTTTTTTTTAGTTACCTTTAATGTTTTCCAATAAATGTCCAAAATAGTTTTGCTCCAATCATGACATATCCACCACTGTCACCTGTAGAAAGTATCAAAACCAAATGTTTTGAGATGTATTCATATAAGCTATTATGATATGGAAAGTTGTATAATAATTAAAACATGTTTGCCAATAATCAAATATTGGATAGGCTAGCTTAGGAACCTTGGCATATGCTTTAGGTACATTATTAACAAAACAAGTAGAGGACTTCTTCACTACAAAGCTAGCATTTAGAAGAAAAAAATTCAATACAATCTACCCTTAAAAATGCATATAGAAAGACAAACAAATTTTCACATATACTGTATAAGTTTTCTTGATTTGAAATATTTATTGCACTGCAGTCTTTGGATACCTCTTAATTTATTGTAACTTATACCAAAAGAAAACATTATTTTCTAAACAAAGGTAATTTTCTATTTAAAAGAAATTAACATTGCTAGATTTTTGCCTTTTAAATTCTCTTTTACCTACTTATTAGCAGTAAATCTTCTAATTAAATATTATAAAACTGACTATATAACTAAATATTATACATAACACATGTGATGTATACATTACAACAAAGACTGAGTTTAATTGCTAAATCAACAAATATTTATAGCTTTTTTATAAAAAAAAAAATAGAAAAAGACAAAACCAATAAAAACATTATTAATATATTTATAAAGAAATTTCAAAATTATCAAATTAATAGTAGTATATTTAATAATTAATAATAGTAAAAGAAATAATAATAATGGTAATCACCTTGTTTTGTGCGATAAATGCAAATTAAGCAAGGCTGGCTTGAATCACGTTTATTATAAGAGAATCCTCTCTCTCTCTCTCACTCTTCAGACACTTCCCCCATCTCATCCTCTCTCTCCATCCTTTGGATTCTTCAGGTACCCTCTCTCTCTCTTCCTCTCTCTGTCTCTCTCACAGTCGCTCTGATTCATCTTTTTGTCCGTTAGATCTCTCGAACTGCTTAGTCCATAGTTGCTACACAGTTACTATACCAGTGAACTATGTAGGTTTTATGTTTTTAACCCATCTCAGTCTTTGAATTTCAAGAAAAGTTTTAAAGTTTGCTCTGCATCTTTTTTTTTTTTTTTGGAGACATACTGTGTTTTGATGACTTTGTAGGAAGACTAGATATGTAGATCTAAAGATTAGAACCAAAATTTAGTACTTTTATGTTTCCTTGTCTTTTCAACAAGTGTATCACTTTGGTCTTAACCACTGATATTTACAGAACAACATAATTTCATGTCTCTTTGTCTCTCTGTTTACTAGCTCACTGTTTCCCCTCATGGAGTCCACACTATAGTGCTCTCAAGTTAATTGCATACACACACACGCACATGTATATACATGTTTATGGATTCAAGAAACTAACACCTATAATGTATTTTTGACATTCTGGTGGATTTATGTTCATTTCTTGAGCCACGTCGATTTTATACAGTGATGGATCTGTAATTATCAAGTTTAGTTGACTTTGAGCATAGTTTTTATCGATATTTTTTTGACATTCTTGAGACTTGTTGAGTTGTACAATGATGGATTTAAAAGTTTTCAAAGTTTGTTTACTTACTCCATTTTGTTTGTTTTTTTGTTTCGATGCAGTGAGGAGAGGAATCTGAGAGTGTCGGCAACATGTCGGATCTTCAGACACCACTTGTAAGGCCGAAGAGGAAGAAGACATGGGTTGATTACTTTGTCAAGTTCCGATGGATCATTGTCATCTTCGTCGTCCTTCCATTCTCAGCCGCACTCTACTTCCTCATCTACCTCGGGGACATGTGGTCGGAGTCCAAGTCATTTGAGAAACGCCAGAAGGAACATGATGAGAATGTCAAGAAAGTCATCAAAAGGCTTAAGGATAGGGATGCGGCCAAGGACGGGCTTGTCTGCACTGCACGTAAGCCGTGGATCGCCGTGGGAATGAGGAACGTTGACTACAAGAGAGCCAGGCATTTCGAAGTTGACTTGGGAGAGTTTCGTAACGTTCTTGAGATCAACAAGGAGAAGATGATTGCTAGAGTTGAGCCTCTTGTCAACATGGGACAGATCTCTCGTGTCACCGTCCCAATGAACCTAGCTCTTGCCGTTGTTGCTGAGCTTGACGACCTCACCGTTGGTGGACTCATCAATGGATATGGTATTGAAGGAAGCTCTCACATCTATGGTTTGTTCGCTGATACCGTTGAGGCTTACGAGATCGTTCTAGCTAATGGGGAACTTGTCCGTGCCACAAGGGATAATGAGTATTCCGATCTTTTCTACGCCATCCCTTGGTCGCAAGGAACGCTCGGACTCCTTGTAGCTGCTGAGATCAGGCTTATTCCAATCAAGGAGTACATGAGACTCACCTACATACCAGTCAAAGGAGATCTTCAAGCCTTAGCTCAAGGTTACATTGATTCTTTCGCACCAAAAGATGGTGACAAGTCCAAAATCCCTGATTTCGTTGAAGGCATGGTTTACAACCCAACGGAAGGAGTGATGATGGTTGGAACATACGCATCTAAAGAAGAGGCCAAGAAGAAAGGTAACAAAATCAACAATGTGGGATGGTGGTTCAAGCCGTGGTTCTACCAACATGCACAGACCGCTCTGAAAAAGGGACAGTTCGTTGAGTACATCCCAACTAGGGAATACTACCACAGGCACACAAGGTGCTTGTACTGGGAAGGGAAACTTATTCTTCCTTTTGGTGATCAGTTCTGGTTTAGGTTCCTCCTTGGTTGGTTGATGCCTCCAAAGGTCTCTCTTCTTAAGGCCACTCAAGGTGAAGCTATCAGAAACTATTACCATGATATGCATGTTATTCAGGACATGCTTGTTCCTCTTTACAAAGTTGGCGATGCTCTTGAATGGGTTCACCGCGAAATGGAGGTAACACTAAAAGCTCTATATCATGATTGATCATCTTCTAGTTAACAAACTCATGATTTGTTTGGCTATTTTTTTCAGGTGTATCCAATTTGGCTTTGTCCACACAAACTCTTCAAGCAGCCAATCAAAGGTCAGATCTATCCAGAACCAGGCTTTGAGTATGAAAACAGACAAGGAGACACAGAAGATGCTCAGATGTTCACTGACGTTGGAGTCTACTACGCACCTGGCGCTGTTCTAAGAGGTGAACAGTTTGATGGATCAGAAGCTGTGCGTAAGATGGAGAAGTGGCTGATCGAGAACCATGGATTCCAGCCTCAGTACGCGGTTTCTGAGCTCGACGAGAAGAGTTTCTGGAGAATGTTCAATGGTGAATTGTACGAGGAGTGCCGTAAGAAGTACAGAGCTGTTGGAACGTTCATGAGTGTTTACTACAAGTCCAAGAAAGGAAGGAAGACTGAGAAAGAAGTTAGAGAAGCCGAACAAGCTCATCTCGAAACTGCTTACGCTGAGGCAGATTAAGTAATAATAAACCCCCCCCAAGTTTGATGAAAATGGCTTGAGACTATTATTATAATCGCTAGTTATGTGTTTCCTATTTTCAGTTTAGTGTCTTCAAGACTATTGTTCTTGTTGCTGTTTGCTTGCTTCTTGTTGTTGTTGTTGCTTGACTTATGGTTTGAGTGGATTTTAGATTTTTCAGTATTGGATATGCTAGTTTGCTTATGAAACTTTGTTTGAGATACTATTAAGGTTTCTCTTTGTAGAACATCTTTGCTTAAGGTCATATGCCATGAAACAACACAATCCAAAAACATTACAAACATTGTCACTGAAGTGTATCCAAAAACCTCACCCGGTCAACTTCGGTTCAAATATTCAAACGCAGAAAGAGTTTTTCTTTTTTTTTTGGCAAATTGGGACTTGGGAGCCGACTCAAACGACGCCGTTTTGAACTTTATGAACTAAACCAAGTATGTGTTGGTAAATAGCATAACAGATTAAAATCAAGAACGGTTAAGCAAACCGAAATGAAAACCGTATTTTAAGACTTCAATAATAAACTTTTTTTTTGGCAAATAAGTAAACGATTTGGTATATTTTTTGGCATTTTTTCCTTTACTTATGTGATCACATCATCCATATATGCTGACATCTTCATCTTCATCTTCACCACTACAACAACAAAAACACACAATGTCAACTTTTATAATAAATTTATAACACTCTAAGTAAAACTAATAAAAATTTACATTTCCAAAAAAAAAATCAAATTATCAAAGAACAATAACAAAAATAATTTTAAAAATATAAAAACTAGGTTGATCATAATATGTAGTTTAGTAATTTGTATTAGTGTTGTTATTAGTCACTAGGGTACAATGTATGTTATCAAATATATACATAATAAACATAAATAGATATACACATATATATATATATATTAGTGTTTAAAACTTTTCTAATAAATCTACAATATTTTAAGTAAAACTAATAAAAATTTACAGTTCCAAAAAAAAAATCAAATTATCAATGAACAAAAATAATTTTAAAAATATAGAAATTAGGTTGATCATAATATTTAGTTTAGTAATTTGTTTTAGTGTTGTTATTGAGTCACTAGGGTACAATGTATGTTGTTAACAAAACACAAAATATGAAAAAAATTAATCTAAGTAGGATGATATATCAATGTAGCATCTAATTTAAAAACAAACAAAAAACAATTCACAAAATTAATAAAGACGTAGAATAGAAAGAAAGAAGGACAATTAGATGCATTGATTATTGTGATATGTGAAAGTTATATAATGTATTGCTAATATCTATATCATCTATCGTTAAACCAAATTTTTACCTCTTTTACTACTATTTCCACTTCGGTGAATTACTATTCAAAATATAAAAAAAGCTGACTCAAAATGCTTTGACTTGATTTATTTTTTAAACGACAATTGATACATTTGTCTTCTTCTCTCAACTTCATCTTCTTCTATCAACTTCATCCTTCATCTTCATCTTCACTTCTCTCCATAACAACAACAAAAAATACACAATGTCAACTTTTATAATAAACTACAAAATTCTAAGTAAACCTAATCATATTTTACAGTTCCAAAAAAAAAACCAAATTATCAAAGAACAATAACAATTTTTTTTAAAAAAAAAATATAGAAATTAGGTTGATCATAATATGTATTTTGGTAATTTGTATTACTGTTGTTATTGAGTCACTAGGGTACAATTGTATGTTGTTAACAAACACACAAAATATATATAGAAAAATTAAGCTTTGTATGATGATATATCAATGTAGTATCTAATGTAAAAGTAGAAAAAAAAAAAACAATTCACAAAGTTAATAAAGACGTAAAAAGAAATAGAGAAGGACATTTAGATGCATTGATTATTGTGATATGTGTACGTTATAATGAATTTCCAATATCTATCATTGAACCAAATTTTCACCTCTTTTACTACCATTTTCACATTTGTGAATTACCATTCATTATCAAAATGCCAACTCAAAATGCTTTGACTCGATTTATTTTTTATACAATAATTGAATCATTTATCTTCTTCTATCAAGTTCAACTTCATCTTTATCTTCATCTTCACTTCTCTCCACAACAACAATAAAAAAACACACAATGTCAACTTTTATAATAAATCTACAAAATTCTAAGTAAAACTAATGAAAATTTACAGTTCCAAAAAAAAATTCAAATTATCAAAGAAAAATAACGAAAATAATTTAAAAATATAGAAATTAGGTTGATTACAATATGTATTTTGATAATTTGTATTAGTGTTGTTATTAGGCACTAGGGTACAATGTATGTTATCAAATTTATATATAATAAACATAAATATATATATATTAGTGTTTAAAACTTTATAATAAATCTACAAAATTTTAAGTAAAACTAATAAAAATTTACAGTTAAAAAAAAAGTATGATTCTTCTTAGGTTGTGTGTGGTAGTGTGACTGTGGACTAGTGGAACTCTCTTCTGATGGATTATGCCATCATGGTCTTTTTAATTAATGTCTGTAATTAATTAGTTCAATGCAAGAGAGTTGGAGAGGAACAAGCATGTTGTGGGAAAGCCCCTTGCAGTTTTGGGATTAGGCAAAGTTGAGACGGAAGTTGCTCGCCGTGCCAAGGGTCTTGGTATGCGAGTCATTGCTCGTGATCCCTATATCACATCAGACGGTGCACATGCCATTGGTGTTGACTTAGTCAGCTTAAGTGAAGCCCTCGCCACCGCGGATTTCATTTCTCTGCACTTGCCTCTTAATATAACAACATGGCTTACACTAGCTGACGATGCCTTTGCCCTCAAGGAGACACAGAAGATGCTCAGATGTTCACTGACGGTGGAGTCTACTACGCACCTGGTGCTGTTCTAAGAGGTGAACAGTTTGATGGATCAGAAGCTGTGCGTAAGATGGAGAAGTGGCTGATCGAGAAACATGGATTCCAGCCTCAGTACGCGGAAATGTTCAATGGTGAATTGTATGAGGAGTGCCGCAAGAAGTACAGAGCTGTTGGAACGTTCATGAGTGTTTACTACAAGTCCAAGAAAGGAAGGAAGACTGAGAAAGAAGTTAGAGAATCCGAACAAGCTCATCTCGAAACTGCTTACGCTGAGGCAGATTAAGTAATAATAAACCCCCCAAGTTTGATGAAAATGGCTTGAGACTATTATTATAATCGCTCGTTATGTGTTTCCTATTTTCAGTTTAGTGTCTTCAAGACTATTGTTCTTGTTGCTGTTTGCTTGCTTCAAACAACCCCCAACCGAATAATTATGAGTATTTGGCAAACGGTTTGGTTTGTGTAAACCGGGAAATTTGAGTATTTGAACCGAAATTGACCGGTTGGGGTTTTTGGATAAAACTAGGCAAGCAATTTCCGAGTAGTAAGAGAGCTCTGTTTCTGTAAGAATTTTTACAGAGTCTATCGATTGTCTTAAGCCGAAGCCCGAACCTTGTGCCTTGAAGCACACCTTAGAGGTAAGCCATTTCTTTTTTTATGATCCTTTTAGTCTCTTTAGTAATCGAAATTTCTTTGTAATTTTCCGATTCCGTTTCATCATGATGTTTGCGGCTGTAAATTTGGAAGTGGAAAGGTCTGTCCTTTATCAATGTAAAAATGGTGCATAGCAGGTGTTCGATAGAATTCCTAGCTCAAATTCATCTCGTTCATTTAGTTACATTAGCTCTGTTTGGGATGTTACTATGAAGTCTCAGATACCCAATTTCCTTATTTTTCTTCTCAGACTTCCTCGTGTGAATCTTTTTGTCTTATAACAAAATTGACAGCAGCAAATGTTTCTTGCAGGTGGTGAAACCGATTCTTGTATGCTTGTTGTCTCTGTTTCAAGCTGAGCAAACTCAAATCTGTTGGGAGTTGTCTTGAAATTTATATTTATACCATATTTTAGTATGATAGTTTGACAACTTTGATAGTCTTTGCCTCCTCTATTATCATCTGTGCTGTGAAAATGTCACTGGTTTGCTCTTCATCTTGTGTAGCTCCCTTGCCACAGACCAAACGGTTAAGTCCAAGTTTTCTGAAACTCAAAACATGTACCTTAAATCTACGTGCTTCTACCAGCGACTCTAATTTTACCACTGGTATTAGGAAGCATATCAGTTACTTGTTCACAGAATCACATGAGCTTCGTAGGCTAGCAAAGAGTCGGATATTAGTTAGTCAGGAGTCTTTTACAGAGACCAGCACAATAGATATGGATTGGGAAGATCAGGAGGAAGTTGAGGATACCGGGTCACCTTGGGAAGGTTCGGTTATGTATAGGAGAAATGCTTCAGTTACACATGTGGAGTATTGCACTACCTTAGAGAGGCTTGGGTTGGGAAGATTGTCAACAGAGGTCTCCAAGAAGAGAGCTTCCTCAATGGGACTAAGAGTGACAAAAGATGTAAAGGATTATCCAGATGGCACACCAGTTCAAATTTCAGTTGATGTCATAAGGAAGAAGAAGAAGCTGAGACTTGATGGGATCGTCAGGACTGTTATCACACTTGGCTGCAACAGGTACTTTCTTATGAACTCATCACAGCTTCTTTACTATACCACCTTATGGTTGCATCAACTTTGTTATTTACTGGTTTTCTCTTATGTGGTTGAAGATGTGGTGAGTCAACAGGAGAGAGCATCTTCTCCAACTTCTCGCTGTTACTAACCGAAGATCCGGTTGAAGAACCTGATGTCATTGATCTAGGATTCTCATTTGGTAGTGACAAAGCTACTTCCTTTTCTGGATTGTCGGATGATAAAGAAGAAAACGAGGATGATGATGACGATTCATGGATAGATTGGGAGGACAAGCTTCATTTCCCGCCTGAGGCGAAAGAAATAGATATCTCAAAGCATATAAGAGACTTGGTGCATTTAGAAATCACCATCACTGCGATATGTGATCCTGCGTGTAAAGGAATGTGCTTGAAGTGTGGTGCGAATCTGAATAAGAGGAAATGTGATTGTGGCAGAGAAGAAAAGGATAAAGGATATGGACCTCTCGGAAACCTGAGAGAGAAAATGCAAGAAAAAGAGGGTCTGAGGAACTAAACTCAACAATGCTTGTCTTCTAATCAGTTTCACAAATTTACATGTTACATAGAGCATTGCATTTTCTTGTCGATGTGGTTTTTGTTTATTTTGTATCTATTTGAGTATGTTTCAGAAAACATATAAATGGTTTCTAATACTTCACGTAAAATATCCTATAAATATATAATGTATTAATATAACTTAAAAAAAAAAGGAAAACACATTCAGTAATTAACTAGGTAAAGGATATCGACCTCCTATAAATATATGAGTTACTCTTCTTTTCTTTCTTTTCTTCACTCACTCTGTCTCTCTCTCTTTTAATAATATCTCTCTCTCTCTTATTTTCTCTTCTCTGTAAGAAACAACAAACCCTAATAATAATGCCGACAATGACGATGAAAAGAACAGGAACAAAGAGAAAGATTGAGATTAAGAAGCGCGACACTAAACAACAACGCTCGGTGGCTTGCAGCAAACGCCGTCAAACTCTATTCTCCAAAGCCGCAGATCTCTGCCTTCTCTCCGGGGCCAACATCGCTGTCTTCGTAACCTCTCCGGCAGAGAACAACGACGTTGTCTACTCCTTCTCCGGCTACTCTCCTGCCTCTGAAATTGCTGACTGTTACCTCAACGGCAAGCCTCCGAAGATGATTATTAACCCCCAATCCAAGCTAGGGTTTTGGTGGGAAGACCCTGATCTCTACCGTAATTGCGACGATATCTCTGAGTTAAACGTGATCGAGGATCGTATGATGAGAACGAGGAAGCATCTGATGGATTGCCTTGAGAAGAAAGAAAAATCACAATTTGTTTCCAATTCTGATCATCAAAACCCTAGCTCCTCTTCTCTCGACGAAAACCCAAAGTCCTCGAGTCCATCTTCCTGTGATGAAATTGCTTCTTTTGAACAGAACTGTACTTTCTCCTCCCTCGAGAAGATCTGCGGCGAGCCTTCATCACAAGCTACTTGTTACTATGACCAAAACCATACCTTTGCTATTGAAGATCTTTACCGCGACTCATCATCCGGTCAATCAGGTTACTTGCTGAAAGAAGATGATTTTGTTGAATCTTTATGGGAAACAGAGAAACAGAGTGACATAATGAGTATGTTCCAAGAAACAGTCCTTTACGCATAATTAGGGTTTTAATCTTTCTTTTAAACTCTTAACTTGATCTGTTCATTACGTAATTTTACCTTGTTATTATTTTGTGTTTAACGATCTTGGAGATTCATGTTGTTTATTTGTTTTCAATTCAATATTGCAATATTATATTAAAAAAAATTTCTATTGGTTCTCTAGTCGAAACTGAAAGATATACATAAATGGTTTCTACTTCTTCTTAAGCTCAAGTAGTCTTGACCATCTCTTGTGAACAGAAGCTGTATTTTTCTCACCAACATCTACAAAAGCAATTCAGAAACCAAAGCACTTTAATCCTTCTGAATAGTTAACAAACATGTCATGTAGGAATAGGGAAACAAAACAAACAGAGTGCTGCTTACAATGCAGTGTCGGTTCCGATTTTTCACAGGAATCTGAACATATATCCTACAATCAAACAACAATATAAGTGAAACAATCAGTCTTATGGATTCCATGAACCTGGTAATAGTTTGAATTGAATCTTACTTTAGCATAAGTTGTGAGGCGGATAGTGTCTTGTACAAGGGAATCAAGGTTAGCTTCATAACCAGGTCTCACATATATAACCTGCCAACAGAGACTTAAATATACTCATTTTTCCACTTTGTTGATATGTAGAGAGAGAGCTAATGATGTTCTAAGGGGTCTCACCGAAGGATCATCACCGCCAATTACTGGCAATGTTGAAGCTCGATTTTCTCGGCTTGTTGGCAAAATCCATACGGTAAAACTTGTATCGATCTGGTCACAGATATTTCCATCAAAACAGTTTCCTTGCGAAAGGGTTTTTTTTCTTTTTCTTAAAACGGAACAGTTACCAGTCGAGAATAAAGAGAGGAGCAAATGCTGCACTTTCTTGCGATAGAAGTCATGATCCTTCCATCAACCGAGAGGCCCATGCTCGCGTGCTAGACAAGTAAAAAACACTAAATGATTGGTTGGGTAAGAGAGAGAGAGAGAAGACAGATTCTAATGTTTAAACACTGTCACACTTCAACACATCAAAAATCTAATGTACCCTTTGGACAGAGAGGTCGACAGAGACACGGGAATTGGCAGGGCCATCTTCAACGAGATCTTGGAGTTGAAGATCACGAAGAGAGACATCGTACTGAGTGTTCCAGTTTCCATTCCATTTGCCTTCACTAGGAGATAAAGTGATCAGACGCTTTTTTGAGCTCCCTCCTCCATTAATAGCTGCCTATATTCACATATCTGATCATCGTTATATTATATTCCCCACAGAAGGAGCTAATGATGAATGGAGAAGAAGTAATTGATATATATACACACCGAAGAAGAAGCATCGTGTTTCTTGGAGAGACAAGAAATAGGAAGCAAACGAGGGCGTAGGGTAATACCGGAAAGCTTGTTATTAGAATTAAAGAGATTTGGAGATACCAAACAACGTGCCGCCATGGATGGTGATGATGATACTTTCAGAAAGAAATTTTGGTGTGCGTGTGTGTGTGTGGAGGAAGAGAACTTGAACCATGCAAACCTTATCCGTTATATATATTATATACTCACAGTCTCACACAACCACTAGTCTTTTTGGCGCTCTACGTGTCTTTTTCTCATACTTAAATAAACAAATTTACCAAATAAAGGTCAATAAATCAAACTAGTTAATATAATTTGTAGCCTTTTTGAAATTTGGAAGCTGTGTCCAGTTCTCTCTAATGTCGCTGGTGGGGTTCGAACGCGGATTGAAAAGCTTACATTTTAGACGCTTTGGTAGATTTTGGGTTGGATAGCGTTTGGTCTTAAACATAATGACCAAAATACCCTTAGCTTTATTTGGGAACCACAAAAGAAAAAGGAGATGAACCCTCAGAGACACAGTACGCAGAGTCCATCGCACCCCCGTCCATGGTCAGGAGGAGATAGCTAAAAAGGTACCCTTCGGTTCTCTCGTCTCTTGTACACATTTTGCTTCTACAAATAGTTCTGAGTTTTGCGTTCGCTTCTCTATAAAAAAAAGTATGATTTCTAGTTTCTTCTTTTTCACTATTGAGAAATCATCAAGGAGTAGATTTGTTTGAGTTCCCTTAGTAGAACGATAGATTGAAATTAGTTGCTGCTGATTGTCTCCCCAGTTTCTTGTTTTAGATTTTTAACGATTCCCAGGTAAATCGGCTTTGAGATTTTAGATTAGATTTGTTTCAATCTGAATTATGGAATTCTTTTTTTTTTTTTGCGACTGTTTTCAACAATATCCTGAAGTTTACTCACAACAGTTAAGTGACACATGAACAAAAATGTGCTTAGTAGAGATGAGTGACGATTAGTGAAATAAACAGATTAAGGATATTCTTTGCACATTTCTTTTCTCTTTTGATATAATTTTCTCATTTGTTCATTTGTCTTTTAACTCTGAATTGTTTCATTTCATTTCATTCTAGGAGTTTACTTGAAGCTTGAAAATACAAAGACCAAGGTAGTAGATTCCCAATATGGATATTTCTGATGAAGAAGCTGACAGTAGTTATGCAAGCGGCGAATCGAAAAGATCAAGCGTTGGGGAAAACAGTTTGATTTCTTTAGAGGATGATGATATGTCTGATGATTCTACAGATAATTCGGAAGAATCAAGCGATGAAGAAAACGTTTTGGAATATCAGACGAGCTCGATGATTCGTGATATGATTGATGATATGTATCGTGAGATGGTTAATGATATGTATCATGATATGGTTCATGATATGTATGCTGATATGTATGATGATTTAACAAAAGATCTGGATGCAGCTCGCATCCCTTCCAAGAAGCAACTCTTTGAGCGCCCAGATGACAAGACTACGGTGCTTAATACAATGATGGTCCTCAATAATCTATCTGGTGTGAGGATGTGGTCGCCTTTATACCTTGCATCCATGCGTCATATTCAGGCTGATGTTATTCACAGAGAGGCTTTCTTAGCATTTTCTGATCCGGAGGATAAGGTTTGCTACTTAGAGTACAAGACTGGCAAAAAGAGAGATGAATGACTTTTGTTTCTGACTCCCTTTTGTTATGGCAAAAAGAGAGATGTATACTTTTGCTTAGTAAAATGGTAACCTATTGAATATATAAAGATTTTCAGTTTGATTTATCTTGTAATTTACTCGAAAAAAAACAATCAATCAAATGTGAATTACAAACTTTTGTCAATCAGTTTTTGACTTTTACAAGTCTGCAAGAGGATGCTTCAAAGAAGTAATGTAATTCTATCTGCTGTAATCTACAATTAACCAACATTTCTACCCACATTGTGGGTTTTACTATCTTCTATTCTTTTTTCGTTTTTGAAAACTTTCTCCTTTCTAAAACAAAACATTTCAAAAGATGCAATGCAACAGCTTCAAGGCCAACCAAAGTCAATGCCGCTATTATCAACATCCCAAACTCCAAGACGGATCTCATCAAACAACTGATCATAACTCCAGCTTGAGTATCCCAAGAAAAACCAGTAGTCACTCGGATTCAGCTCTCTTGATTTCAACTCTTGGATTCGATGGGCCACGGATTGATGATCTAAGAAATACACGCCTGGTGAGATCTCTTGGTGATCATCATGGTTTGTGGAAGAGTCTCGCTCTCGAGTCAGAGCTAAAAGGGGTATTCCTGGATCAACGACAGGACCTCCAAAATATAGAGGAGTTTCTTTTAAGAGCTCCGCTGTTTCACCGAGGTCAGGGAATGATTTCCACCTCAACCGTTTGTTGAAGATTACACCCAGGAAACCGAATTCGTGGCCTGCTTTTAGGATCAGAATCTTTGATTTAGAAAATGGTTGGGAGGCAGCTAGCTTTTCTGTAGCGACCAGGATGGTGCCGGTTTTCACTTGGGGAGCGGTTGTGAGCGACTGCATCGGAGGAGACCGGGAATTGACCTGGTCATGATTTACCACCTCTCTTTCGACAGGCTCTCTGTTCCTTAGAACGACCTCAACAAGTTTATCACCATCTGTCACTTTATTGTTTACCGCGGATGAAGATTCATCGAACATGTTTAAGTTTCTTCTTTCTTTTCCAGACAGAGTAGGAATGATTCCTGCCAGAGAAACCATTTAAATATGATGTTTCCGATCAATAATAAGAATAAAAAGCCAAAAATCTTCCTCAAAAAAATATTATGTTTCCCAACCGGCTAAGGCTGAAAGAAAACGAGTAACTACGATAAAACTGAGTCTCAAGTTGCAAAGCATATTACGATTGTGCCCATTCAATTTTTGTTTTGGATGTTAAGACAGCACATGGTGTCTTTAGAGATAATATTCAGCATATATGTATAGAACAAGTGAATCAGAATAGGATGCAGATGTTGACTTACTGAAAAACTCACGAGAGTTATTCGCATGGCGAGTTAGAAACTCTGTTATGTCAGTTACAGATGTCTCCCCTTCATATGGAATGACTTTGTTTCTTTCGGCTGGAAACAATATCAGAGAAGGATACACTTCCCTCTGCAACGTTACAGATTCAGAAATGAGAATATGGTGTGCACAATTATAAGCTCCCAACAGTGGTTTCAGAGAAGGAACTGTTTGCATTGAGATAAAAGAAATAGCAATGCTGTGATGCAAATACTAGAAATAGAATCAATCAAACAGACCAGACTACAGTCAGGCAAGCTATCATGAAATGTACCTGATTGATCGATTTTAGGATTAAGCTGCAATCATTCAACGTGCAGTCCATTAAGTAGATACGAGGAAATTTTAGATTCTTGTCATTAGTTGGTGTCTCTGCTTCAGAACAGATAAAAGTAGGATAAGAGAATGAAGAAAAAAGTTGAAAACATGTCCATTTCCCTTTCCCATATTACACTCGGATAGAAAGATAAAGGAATTAAACTAGTTAACCAATATGGTAATACAGATACAATACCTGATTTGAAAAGACCTTGATTGTTCCTGGATCCTCCTTGAGTTATCTCTTTATATTCTTTTAGTGATCGGTATACTTCACGTAGAACTAGCTCCATCCTCTGACAAAACCCACACCAATTATTGCTGAAAAGGACCAAAACGTCTTGGCACAAAGGACAGGGAGCCTTCTTTGCACTGGATTGATTCCATGCATGAACCATGTGGGAGAAAGTATTGACAGTGACACGGGGAATAGAATCCACCTCGTGAAAATCCAGATTAACAAAAGGTGGAACTGTAGCTTTTCTAGGCATTTCAATGGTAGATTCAGACTGTGTATAAGGTGATAGACGTCCATTGAGGTATCCATGGAGAAAGTCAACCAGTGATGAATGGCTGAATGCTAACTCATGTTGAAGGACATAGTGCTGTTGTAAAGCAGGATTGACTATTACTGCTGATGGAATCTTAAAATCACCAGTCAGAGCTCTTAGCAATGCATAATTTGCGTCAGAGAAGAAAAATGAACCAGTGAAACTATGCACTGGATCTTCCTTCGGTTCCGAGTGCAATGATACGTTGATCTCTTCCCTAACATTGTCTGTTAAGCTAACCTCAGTCTTATCAGTTTCTGTCATTACTAATTGTTCACTTCCGTCCTTTGAAACTTGGTCTTCATCACTGGGGGAGGAAGATTCACTTTCAAAGGATTTCATTTCATCTTTTCCTTCAGAACTCATGGTGACTCTGTTTTGCACATCTCCTTCTTTAGATTGAGAGAAATTACACTAGAACCTTCTGCCAAAGAGAAGTGTATCTTGTCTAGAGATAACTTCTGCTTGTGATGGTAATGCATCCATCACTTTTATGTGCACATCATCAGATAATAGACGGAAACCAACATCCTTAGCAATTGAGCCCAATTTACTTTCTCTTCTTCTGTGAAGAAGATTTGTCAGAATCTCCTGCAGGGAACTGCCTTCCATACCTGGACCTGGTGCTATAGTATCTAGGGTTACTTTTTTATCCCCATCCAAAATCATAAACGAGACTTTATTTTCTAACTTAATAGTATTAAACTTTCGGACAGTTTTCGGAAGTGACACGGACCCTGACCCTTGAGCAGCCTGGCCAACGAAGTTC